>JACXGM010003445.1:0-41786 GCA_016801145.1 Umbra pygmaea
TGGGAAGATGGATGGAGCCAAATACAGGACCATTCTGGAAGAAAACCTGATGGAGTCTGCAAAAGACCTGAGACTGGGACGGAGATTTGTCTTCCAACAAGACAATGATCCAAAACATAAAGCAAAATCTACAATGGAATGGTTCACAAATAAACATATCCAGGTGTTAGAATGGCCAAGTCAAAGTCCAGACCTGAATACAATCGAGAAAGAACTAAGGAAAGAACTGAAAACTGCTGTTCACAAACGCTCTCCATCCAACCTCACTGAGCTCGGGCTGTTTTGCAAGGAGGAATGGGCAAAAATTTCAATCTCTCGATGTGCAAAACTGATAGAGACATACCCCAAGCGACTTACAGCTGTAATCACAGCAGAAGGTGACACTACAAAGTATTAACTTAAGGTGGCTGAATAATTTTGCACGCCCAATGTTTCCAATTTTTAGTTGTTAAAAAAGTTTGAAATATCCAATAAATTTTGTTCCACTTCATGATTGTGTCCCACGGGAAAAAGCAGTGCATTTGTTGCTAAAAAAAGTCTGACATTTTTAGGGCAAGAGGAAAAAGGTGAGGCAGGGCATCACTGAAATTGCTTCATAATAATTTGTTATAGAAAATGTGTAGAGATGTAACATGTCAACTGCAATAACTGTGAAACAAATCCATAGTCAATTAATAGCTCTGTATATGTGTATATTTTCTGCTGTCCTTTGTTGAGGGGAGGGAAAGAAAGTGGATACTAAAAAGGTTAATAGATAAAAAAGGGAGTAGCAAATGATGCAAGTACTGCAAACAAATGACGAATGATTAAGGCTGACCTTAGGCTCACTCTGTCCTACTTTCCTTTGTTAAAATTTAACATATCTCTTGTCTCTGAACTTGACACCTACCCTCCCATCCGTCTTGATTTTCCTCCTCCATCTGTTTGTCCTCTAGGCGTATAGCCTGGGGAAAGTATTCTAACTGTGGGCAAACGTGTATCGCTCCAGACTACATTCTGTGTGAACCCAGCATCCAGAATCGTGTTCTTGAGGAGATCAAAAAGTCCATCAAGGTACAATTCAGTATGTTGGGAGTATCTTTAAGCAATACAGCAAAACGGGTTTGGGTTATATAACACTATCACAGAGGTGCCTTATTGCTATTAAATACATATATGTTACCTGTTGTTTGTTTAGTGTATGTAGACTAGTAGTTGTTTTACAGTCAAAATGACAATACCTCACCTATAAAAATATCTTCTGTAAAATATGGTGGTGAATCGTTGATATCATAAAGGTTTTCAAGATAAGTTCACATATTTCTCTCAACCCACAATATGGTTATCATTCGCAACTGACTACACAGCGAGTGATTGACAAAGCATGCACACAACACACAATTTAAACATTGATTAACGGGTCTTAGGAACAAGATACAACTAGCTGAAACAAGCCATCTTAAGTTTTATGTCATTATTAACATATGTCCTTTTATCTCATCTTGTGTAACATTGTCTCTTATAAATTTGGTAACATAAATATTGATTTTTAAAATTCATACTGTGACTATATCTTTTAGGTCTTCTACACAGAGGAACCAAAGTCCTGTCCGGACTATGGACGCATCATCAACCAGCGCCACTTTAAACGCATCATGGCCATGATAGAGGACAGCACTATTGCTATTGGAGGGGAAAATGATGAGTCAACATGCTACATAGGTACCACCAAGTTTGGGAACCCTTTAGCATATATCTTTCTACCTACAAATAACACAAACATTTTACAGTGCCTATAGAAAATCTTTCAAATACCCCTCACTTTTTTTTGTCTTACAGTCTGAAGTCAAATATCATATCAAATATATTATTTGGTTCCAGTTTTATTTACACATTTTGCCTTACAACCATGAAGTAATGTAGAAAGGCAACAGTTCGGAAACGTAATGAAATAATTAACATGGGGTTTCGCGTGGTGTAGTGGGCTAAGTCGCTGCATTGTATGACAGTCTATGTCATGATAGTCACATGTTCAAGCCAGACTATGGGTTCTCTGACTTTCCCTGGGCCTCCTGCACAAGGGAGTGCAAATTGGCATTGCACTGCCTGGGATTTGGGTTGATAAATCAGATTATCTATACTGCCATGTCACTCTCCAGTGAATCCTTGTGTCCAGATCGGGCACCTGTGTGTTCAATGCAGAGGTATTGTTGATGAATGTAATCATCATGTGCATGATCCGACTTAAGGCTTCCGTGTTAGACTCGCAGTGCAAAAATAATAGGCGGCTAGAGCAACATGTGGTTGGATGAACCATGTGCGTGCCCTTCGCCATCCGACAGATCTGTGCTGGGAGTTGCGGAGCTGCTGGCAAGGCAGGATTAGAAGGAATTGGGAGGGGAGGAAAATGGGGAAAAAAATGTAAATGAAGTTGCCATTACATGAAAGAATGAATTTGTCACGACTCCCAATTCTGGGGCTGCCGCAGGTGGCATGCAGAGACTCCAGAGGTCGATGTCACTGGCCTGCTGACATTGCTGTACAATTCTCCTCCCTTAACTACTGTGCACCTGTGTCTTGTTCATTCATTTGGGTGTGTATATAGTATATGTATGTTGTAGTTAGGGTTGTGGGTTTTTGTGTATTCTTTATTTTGCCATTACTGTTGCCCATGTGTTTTGCCGGTTGGTTTTATTGATGAGGCATTCTTACATTGAATAAAGAAGGCCTCGTACCACCACGTGCATCTGACTCCTCTCCACTCAATCATCGTTACAGAATAGCCCACCAAATTGATGGAGTCAGCAGGGTGATTCGAGCTGGCCTGATCTACCAAATCAAAGAGCACAGGAACATGCTGGTCAGTCTTGGCTCCACTATGGACTGAGTCATCCAAGTAATTGACCGTCTGGAATTGGATCATCCTGCTGCGAGTGTGCCCACTGTGCTGCACGCTCCTTCACCTCCGACCGACCAGTATCCTATAGGAATCCAGAGAGCCGTCCACTATTCCCTGGATTTCCCAGGATTTCTCCACCAGCTCGGGCTCTACTTCACCATCACGGCCCCTGTGGTGATGGGACGCAAAAGGGTATTGACTCTTATCTCTTGCCTGACTGGACCTACATTGGAGTGGGCGAACGGCATCTGGCAACTCTGTCGTGGAGGACTACGAGGCGTTTATCTATCTCTTATATGCTGTCTTCGACACCCCAGCAGAGGGCACAGAGGCGGGTGAAAGCCTGTTTTATTTGTGGCAGGAGACCAGTTTGGTGAGGGAGTTCACCTTTGAATTACACACCCTGGCCGCCGAACAGGGTGGAATGAATTTGCACATATCAATCAGTTCTGGTTCATCTTGTGGGAGGAAGTCTGCAGGGAGCTGGCCTGCCTTGACACCATGCTTGTTTCAACCAGCTGGTGGACAGGGCCATCCAGGTGGACAGCCTCCTGCAGGCTACAGAGTGCACTAGGAGTGACATGCACATTCCATCTATGCTGCACTGGAGCCAGCACCCATGGAGTTGGGTAAAACGGGGATCCGGGAAGCTAGAAGGTGTCCTGGGAAGCGTCAGGAGCGGTACTCTTTCTGTGCCATATTTTCTTTTGTTAAAGACAATTGGGTGTTGTTTTACTTCTGTACTTTCCATTATTGTCCTGTTGCATCACCTAACTTCCGTTGCGCTTCAACTGGTGGACAGATGACCATGATGTTCACTCCACCAGACCTTACAGTTTGGAGGAGGTTTGATGGTTGAAGTGCTGTGCCTTTTCTGTACACATACACTACTGCTCAAATATTTTAACACTACAACCGCCAGGCCTTCCACACTACCTATAATCGCCAATTGCTGACGCCCATCAGCATCATTAGCATACGAATCATCCTCATTAAGATACGCAGGTTACACTTTATTTGAAGAGTCCGAAATTCCATCTGTAGGTGTTCTACAGATAGTTTGTTGATGATATGCCTATCAACAAACTATCTGTTGATAAGCAACCAATTGTGTATTTTAAGTGTAGGGGTAAATTCAGGTAGGGCCTGCAATTGAAACACAGCCCCTCCTCCACCCCTTTTCACACCCTCTTACAAAATGTCAGAATTGGTGTTGTACAAACTGATCGTAGAAGAAATCCCCCACAAAGTGTTGTTTCTAATTCCATTGACAAAACTGTCGAACCGGTTTATCCCCATTCAACATCTCAGGCAACGATGAAGTATGGCACTAGGCTAGAAATAATCTAAGTTCATGTAGCCTAGTGCCATACTATGACTGAGCTGGTGAAGAACAATAACTTTGGCGGCTTGTGAGAGCAAGAACTGCAAACTAAATGATTGCATCTCACACAGTGTTGATTTGTTTTAATCCGTCTATACATTTTCGGACTTGACAGTATGTCTTCTTTGCTCAAAACAGATTAATTACATGAAGATTTTTGTTGTTGTTGAATGTACTTTATAACAGTAGAATACAAAAACAAATATATTCATAATATCAAAGGAGAGCTATGCTGTATAGTAGCCCATTTTCTATTTTTTTTCCTTTGTAGAATTAGAATTCTTAAGTCTATATAATGAAAATCCACCACAGCTGATTTATTCACAGATAAACTAGTTATACTTTTCTTTCTGTTTTATTTTGTTGATGTAGAATGTAAAAACAAGATTTCAAAACATATGCAGATCACATTGGTCGTGCAATTAGTAGTATAGGCTATATAGTGCGGATAAATCTCGTTTTTTTGCCGTTTCATTCATGGAAGCCTGTGTCTAGTGATGCCTCTGATTAGAAGTAGGCCTAATATACAGTCCAAATTATTACATGAAGTACAATGAAGTGTATGTGAAAATATGTATGACAAAATGGAAAAGTCTATGGGCTATTGCGCCATTACTGTCCTTTCACAAATTAATTTTGTTATGCTTCTGAACAATCCATCCAATCATTAGACTACCATCACTATTATTCATCATCATTCACGGTGTTGTATGAACTGATCATGGAAGGTTATATTAGGCTACATCCTGCTCATCTGTCGTTCTGCTCCCTTGTATAACTCGCGGTCATAGCCTATTCATATTCTTGATAAAAAGAAAAAAATGAATTTCAAGTCTATTTTTTTCTGGTCAGCAGCGTTGCTGTAGCGAGCAGATGCAAATAAGTAACGTTGTAATCCAATAGAAATTCAAAAACAACAGATATATTTATAAAGATTCATCATTCTAAAATTCACGAATACACAAAAAATCGAAGTTCAAGTGTTTAATTGTTCCACAAAGAAAATGTAACAGTTTATAATACTTATTTGTAAATTCATTTCCAAAAGTTTCTTTTTGCCCAATTTTGAAACTGAGATAACACGGTCTGAAAAAATTATTACAAGCTTTCCGTAGGGTAATCCTGTCAAATATACGCAGATCAAATGTTCAATTGTTCAACATAAAATGTGTTATTTCATAGTATTTCTTTGTAAATTTAATCACAAATATTGTTGAATTACTTATTTTGCTACAACATGAATATACTGTAGCCTAGGCTAAATGTTGGAAGTATGAAAATCAGAGTGTCTTAATTATGAAACAATCAGCAACAATTCTAAAACACATGATAGTCACTTTTAGTTATTACATTATATTGCAAAGACTAAAGTAAAAAATATTTTAGGACATGATACACAATATTTAGTTAATTCTCAGCCAGGGCTAAAGATCTTTTGTCTTAGGTTATTGGCCATTCAGCCATTGACAGCATTCATTCAGAGAGAGAAATTGATACCTTCATTTACTAAGGTGACAGTAAATTGATCAGATATTATAGTCAAAACCTGATTATTGATTAGGGATGTAACGATTCATTGAAACACATTGGTCCCAGGTTCAAATATTTAAGGTAGCAAACGTAGTATTAATTGGTAAGTAAATCTGTGCAATGAACCAATTATTCACTATTTTGAAGTAAATTACTGTATCTAACTTCCAGAAAAATGTATTGTGACTGAACTGTAATATGATCTAACTCACTGACCCATTTTACACATACATAAGTTTCTCAAAGTCTGCTGATTCAGTGTTGATGATGGTAATTTGCATATACTCAAAAATGTCATGAAGAGTGATTAGATGCATTGCAATTAATTGCAAAGTCCCTCTTTGCCATAAAATTAACTTAATCCCCCCCCCAAAAATGTTTCACTGCATTTCAGCGCTGCCACAAAAGGACCAGCTGCCATCATATCAGTGATTGTCTCGTGTTGACGAGGACAAGGCTCGAGATCACTCTGTCATGCTGATTGAGTTAGAATAACATACTGGAAGCTTTAAAAGGAGGGTGGTGCTTGAAATCATTGTTCTTTCTCTGTCAACCATGGTTACCTGCAAGGAAAGTCGTGCTGTCGTCATTGCTTTGCACAAAAAGGGCTTCGCAGGCAAAGATATTGCTGCTAGTGCGATTTCGCCTAAATCAACCATTCATCGGATCATCAAGAACTTCAAGGAGAGGTTCAATTGAAGAAGACGTCAGGGCGCCCAAGACGTCCAGCAAGCATCAGGACTGTTTCCTAAAGTTGATTTAGCTATGGGATTGGGGGACCACCAGTGCAGAGCTTGCTCAGGAATGGCAGCAGGCAAGTGTGAGTGCATCTGCATGCACAGTGAAGTTAAGGCTTTTGGAGGAAGGCCTGGTGTCAAGAAGGGAAGCAAAGAAGCCACTTCTCTCCAGGAAAAAACATCAGGGACAGACTGATATTCTGCAAAAGGTACAGGGATTGGACTTCTGAGGACTGAGGTAAAGTTATTTTCTCTGATGAATGCCCTTTCTCATTGTTTGGGCCACCTGGAAAACACCTTGTTCAAAGAAGACAAGGTGAGTGCTACCAACAGTCCTGTGTCATGCCAAAGGTAAAGCATCCTAAGACCATTCATGTGTGGGGTTGCTTCACAGCCAAGGGAGTTGGCTCACTCACAATTTTGCCTAAGATCACAGCCATGAATAAAGAATGTTACCAAATCATCCTCAGAGAGCAACTTTCCCAACCATCCAAGAACAGTTTGTTGACGACCAATGCCTTTTCCAGCATGATGGAGCACCTTGCCATAAGGCAAAATTGATAACTAGTGACTTGGGAAAGAAAACATAGACATTTTGAGTCCATGGCCAGGAAACTTCCCAGACCTTAATCCCATTGAGAACTTGTGGTTGATCCTCAAGAGGCAGATGGACAAACATAAACCTACATAATCTGACAAACTCCAAGCATTGATCATGCAAGAATGGGCTGTCATCAGTCAAGATGTAGCCCAGAAATTAATTGACTGCATGCCAGTGCGGATTGCAGAGGTCTTGAAAAGTAGGGTCACCACTGCAAATATTCACACTTTGTATAAACGTAATGTGATTGTCAATAAAAGCCTTTGACACTTATGGAATGCTTGTAATTATACTTCAGTATACCATAGTAACTACTGACAAAAATACACTGAAGCAGCAATCTTTGTGGAGACCAATATTTGTATCTTTCTTAGAACTTTACCACGACTGTATATGAGAGTATATTTGTAGTTATTGCAACAGCAGTCTTAATAAGAGAGGTAGATTAAGTATGTAAAGTGTCAAGGCAAAAACAATGAAATAATTAACACTTGAGCATAACTGTGCAAATGGATATTGTGCAATAAGATGCAAACAAATGAGATGCTGTACAGATCGGTGCATGCAAATGCAGCATGGGGAAAAACTAAGGCACTAGGTCAAGAATGGGCAGAGGTAGTCTGCTTGTAAGAGCAGTTTTTTGTAGTTCATTAGCTGCTGCAAACTGGAAGGAGTTTCGGCCAAAGGAGGAATGAGCTTTTGGGGTGACTAGGAAGATTTACCTGCTTGAGGTAATGGGTGAGTAAGGCAATGGTGAGATAAGAGTTTAGGTACAGAGGCGTTTTGCATAAAAGTGATTTGTAGATGAGGTGATACCAGTGGGCCAGGAGTGGGAGTGGCTGAATTGACATATAAGTGGATAACAGACCTCAAACAGGAGGCAGCATGTGAGGCTGGGGAAACTGTTTTCTGACACCCTGACCATCAGCATCGGTTCCCCTCAAGGCTGCATTCTATCACCCTTACTTCTCTTCCTGTACACCAACAGCTACATATCCAGTCACCACTCAGTCAAGCTCCTAAAGTTTGCAGATGACACCACCCTTATCCGATTAATTTATTATGAAGACGAGTCTGCCTACAGGTTGGATGTAGACCATCTGGTGTCCTGGTGCAGCTAAAACAACCTGGAGCTCAATATCCTAAAGACAGAAACTGAGCTGCCCTTCCCCCATTGCCCTGTGTGGTTCCCCAGTTAACTCTGTGGGGTCCTTCCGCATTCTGGGCTGCACTATTGCCCGGGAATTCAAGTGGGAGCTGAACATCACCTACCTCACAAAAAAGCACAATCGAGGATGTACTTCCCTCAGCAGCTGAAGAAGTTCAACCTGCCAAAGACTATGATGGTGCACTTCTACGCTGCCATCATAGAGTCCATCCTGACCTCCTCCATCACCGTTATTCACTCTGTAAAAAGGGTGATTAACTACAATCTGCAGTTGTCTATATAAGACCTTACAGCTCACAGTGCATGACAGAGCAAATAAGAATCATGAGAAGGAACTACTCGAGGATCTCAGAGACAGAATTGTGGCAAGGCACAGATGTGGCCAAGGTTACAAAATAATTTCTGTAGCACTCAAGGTTCATAAGAGCACAGTGGACTCCATAATCCTTAAATGGAAGAAGTGTGGGACAACCAGAACTCTTCCTAGACCTGGCTGTCCAGGCATACTGAGCAATCGTGGTAGAAAAGCCTTGGTGAGAGAGATAAAGAAGAACCCAAGGATCACTGTGGCTGAGCTCCAGAGATGCAGTAGGGAGATGGGAGAAAGTTCCACAAAGTCAACTATCACTGCAGCCCTCCACCAGTCAGGGCTTTATGACAGAGTTGCCCGATGGAAGCCTCTCCTCAGTGCAGGACATATGAAAGCCTGCAAAGAGTTTGCCAAAAAACACATGCAGGACTCCCAGACAATGATAAATACGTTTCTCTGGTCTGATGAGACCAAGATTGAACTTTTTGGCATTAATTCTAAGCGGTATGTGTGGAGAAAACCAGACACTGCTCATCACCTGCGCAATACAATCCCAACAGTGAAACATGGTGGTGGCAGTATCATGTTATGGGGCCGTTTTTCAGCTGCAGGGACAGGACGACTGGTTGCAATTGAAGGAAAGATGAATGCGGCCAAGTACAGAGATATCCTGGAAGAAAACCTCATCCAGAGTGCTCAGGACCTCAGACTGGGCCGAAGGTTAAACTTCCAACAAGACAATGACCCTAAGCACACAGCTAAAATAACAAAGGATTTGGCTTCGGAACAACACTGTGACCATTCTTGACTGGCCCAGCCAGAGCCCTGACCTAAACGCAATTGAGAATCTTTGGAGAGACCTGAAAATGGCTGTCCACCAACGCTCAACATCCAACCTGATGGAACTAGAGAGGATCTGCAAGGAAGAATGGCAGAGAATCCCTACATCCAGGTGTGAAAGACTTGTTGCATCATTCCCAAAAAGACTCATTGCTGTAATAGCTCAAAAAGGTGCTTCTACTTAATACTGAGCATAGGGTCTGAATACTTATGACCATGTGATATTTCAGTTTTTCTTTTTTAATAAATTAGCAAATATTTATACATTTCAGTTTTTTTTCTGTAAAGATGGGGTGTTAAAGGGGTCTGAATACTTTCGATACCCATGTGTATATATGTATATGTACAGTGCCTTGCGAAAGTATTCGGCCCCCTTGAACTTTTCAACCTTTTGCCACATTTCAGGCTTCAAACATAAAGATATGAAACTGTACTTTTTTGTGACGAATCAACAACAACTGGGACACAATCATGAAGTGGAAAGAAATTTATTGGATATTTCAAACTTTTTTAACAAATAAAAAACAGAGAAATTGGGCGTGCGTAAGTTAATACTTTGTATCGCCACCTTTTGATGCGATTACAGCTGTAAGTCACTTGGGGTATGTCTCTATCAGTTTTGCACATCGAGAGACTGAAATTTTTGCCAATTTCTTCCAGAATGGTCCTGTATTTGGCTCCATCCATCTTCCCATCAATTTTAGCCATCTTCCCTGTCCCTGCTGAAGAAAAGCAGGCCAAAACCATGATGCTGCCACCACCATGTTTGACAGTGGGGATGGTGTGTTTGGGGTGATGAGCTGTGTTGCTTTTACGCAAAACATAACGTTTTGCATTGTTGCCAAAAAGTTCGATTTTGGTTTCATCTGACCAGAGCACCTTCTTCCACATGTTTGGTGTGTCTCCCAGGTGGCTTGTGGCAAACTTTAAACGACACTTTTTATGGATATCTTTCAGAAATAGCTTTCTTCTTGCCACTCCTCCATAAAGGCCAGATTTGTGCAGTATACGACTGATTGTTGTCCTATGGACAGACTCGCCCACCTCAGCTGTAGATCTCTGCAGTTCATCCAGAGTGATCATGGGCCTCTTGGCTGCATCTCTGATCAGTCTTCTCCTTGTATGAGCTGAATGTTTAGAGGGACGGCTGGGTCTTGGTAGATTTGCAGTGGTCTGATACTCCTTCCATTTCAATATTATCGCTTGCACAGTGCTCCTTGGGATGTTTAAAGCTTGGGAAATTTTTCTGTATCCAAATCCGGCTTTAAACTTCTCCACAACAGCATCTCGGACATGCCTGGTGTGCTCCTTGTTCTTCATGATGCTCTCTGTGCTTTCAACGGACCTCTGAGACTATCACAAAGCAGGTGCATTTATACGGAGGCTCGATGACACACAGGTGGATTCTATTTATCATCATTAGTCATTTAGGTCAACATTGGATCATTCAGAGATCCTCACTGAACTTCTGGAGAGAGTTATACATATATCTATATTGGTAGTTGACAAATGGCTAAGAAAAAGTAATTTTTTTGGAAAACAACTTTTAAAAAAATACATATTTATGGAGTATGAAAACTGCAGTTTCAGAAAATAGTAGTGGTCACTCATTTTGTCAATGACTTCACATATTTCTTTCACGCTTTTACTCAACAGTACTGTAAATGTGTCCTATGATATGACATTTAAAGAGTACTAAGAAATTATATTATATAGCATTAAAAAAAACATGATGACTAGGGCTGGGATGTATGGCTTAAGTTTAATACCCCGATATTTTTCAAATGTTTGACGGTATCACGGTATTTAAAGGTATTTCATTTTTTAAGTAAAGGGTTGAAAGAAATTAATTTGTTCATTCATTAGGATTTTTGTTGGAACACCAATAAACAAGACTGAGTAAGTAAAAGTAGTTCTGTTGTTTAAATTTTTATTAAATGCAGGAATACTAATAAATAACTTTGCAACCGCAAAAAAACAAGCCTATCCACTGTCTATGACTTTAGTACTGAACTGTGGCATGTTATGGCACCACCACAGTACTTGCTTAGGTATATGAATTACAAAAAAGTCCCACTGTCATTTAACTAGATTAACTACTGGTATAGAACAGACAATCAGATTGGTTTCACAGGTTCTGGGCACGGAAAATTAGCCATTGAACTCGAGCCAAACAACCCCGATAAGCTTATTTCCCTCGTTATAACATTGGTCGAGTGGCTTAGTGCATGTGCTAATAGAACCAAGCGTGTATATTCCGTCAAGAGCATGCCAAAGGTGTAGGTGGCAGTGTAACGAAAGGCTGAAGCCCACGTTAGCCAATCAGATTCCCAAAAATAGCCAAATGAAAATGTAAACATAGGTCGCACTTTTCGCGCAGGTGCATGTTCTGGCGCATACTGTGACGTCGGCTGCCTAAACCTCAGTTTTCCTCAGTTTACATGCGAACGGAGTCTTCCAAAATCTCCACTTTGGCCAGATTTTTTAGAAAGAATCGTTTTTAAGGGCGAATTCTCTGTTTGCGTGTATACGAAGGGCACAAACGAAGGGAAATATCTCAGTTTTTCAAAATAACCGTCCGTGTTCGTGTAAACAGGGGTCTTAAACCAAACCATGTCCACACTATCGACGTTGCAGCCTTTTTATCAACACATTTTTCGCTTGCTGCTGCGCGGATAATTCTAACTGCAGCCTCCATTCTTCACGGTTTATCTAACTTCCAGGTGTTTGTTTCTCACGTGTGTTTGTGTGTGTCACGCAGCAGGCATTAAGATTTTAGGGGTGCGGTTTATTCCAAAATAAGCTTATTCTCAGTTGTTGCAGCTGGCGGAATGACATATGAAAAAAATACCGGTAACGAATATAGCATACCGCTACATACATGAAGACCGGTATATAGTTTTTTCCGGTATACCTCCCAGCCCTAATGATGACTCTTTTTTAAAGATATTTTAAAATAAGTATATTTTTCTGTTGTTTTATATTTGTCACACCAAAGGACAAAGATAGTCATTGCATAAAAAGAGTCAGAATATATAGTGGTTATTGTAACAATTATAAAGGAGGATGTTTGTTTTTATTTTTCAGCAAAACGTAGCACACCAAAAGTAGCTTTGATACTTATAGATCCATCAATAAGGAAGCTTTGATGCATATAATATCTTTGAGAAATTCAGTAAAATGCCATTTCAAAACAATAATGTGACAGTCAAACTGAAAAATTCCTCAGTTAAACCGTAATAGTGACATGAAAATAAAATCCCTAAAAACATTGCATAACATTCATTAACTCCATTCCATCTAAAACATATTCGTTTTTAATCATACTTGACACAATCAGTTACAATGAATTTCTATTACAATGAATTTCTATTTTTTTAAACATTCATATAAGATTAATGTACTCCATTCCATCTAAAACATATTGCACACATTTCCATTTTCAGTTTTTAGGTACTTTTGAAAAAACAACTTCAATTCATTTTAAAATATTATCAGTCATGTATGAAATGTCTATTATAAAACAATTCCAGGAACTATATTTTTTATCAGATGCTTAACAACATATTTAATAGTGAGGTCATCTTAGCATGGGGCAGCATTCATCAATCAAGAATTGAATGTCAACCAGTCAAGGGGTGTGAGTCGAGCAGCACGGTGCATTGGCTCCGGTTCAGTTATGATTAATAACATTATAAGTAGTAGCACTGTATTTATGTACTTTATAGTTGTTACATTATACATTAAAGTTGTTTTTGTAACATTTCAGAACATTTTATGTAGTCTCCAAAAAATGGCAATGAACATTCAAAGTTATTATTGAATTTTAAATCATCAAAACTGGTAAAAAAAAGAATGAAAAGTATGTTAACAAACTTTATCTATTTGTTTTAATAGCTTCTTAAGGAAGTCTTGTCCTTTTGTGTGACATCTGTGTCCTATGATGTGATAGGCCAAAGTGTCACACCAAAGGACATTTCCTGTCACACCAAAGGACATTTGAGTATTTGTGGCCTGTTAATAACCATGCTAATGCTAGCTGAACCATCAGGAGCAATTGGCATGATACATTTGCATAATATTACATAGTCCTGCTGTTGAAAATACAAATTTGAATTAAAAAAAATCTAGGGGTGTCACACCAAAGGACAAAAAAACTTAACAACTTCAGTGGTCTGAAAACATAGTTAAATATTTGAACAATTCTGAGAGAAATACTTACCATGTGCACTGCTCATGGGCTTCATAGGGGTCTACAGTCACATGACCTTGAATGGGGTCTTTCAACTAAATGTATTAGTCCATGATATTGCCCAACTTAACATCAGGTTATTGTATAACACCAAATGACTTTTTTTCTGTGACAAACTGTTTCTACACTTAGAAATGTATGTATAGGAAAAGTGCTGGCCACTTAGTGAAATAGATGATTGCAGAATTATGCCAGGAGTGTCCATTAAGATTTTTAAACATTATTTTATTTATTTATAAAAGTTAATATTTATGAAATAATTTTGTCTACTGTCACACCATAGGACGATTTTGAGATTTGGCTAAAAATAAAATGCAAAAAAATATGGTATTAAAACAACAAATTCATGTAAAACAAGAAAATGTTTAACCATTTCCAGTATTCTAAATGAGTGTCAAACCTTGTTTCAGTTTGCCCTTTTATTGCTGCATTACATTGTTAACACAATCTCAACACTTCTTGTAAATGTTCCAATAAGTAGTTGAAAATTCTAAAAGTTGCTTGCGCTGAATGGGAGCCATGTTACATTTAATGTAAGTACTGTCATCTACCTGTACGTTAATACAAACAACACAAGGCGGAGTATAACTGTCACAAGCATATGAATAGATAGGAGGGAGGTGCAGTTCACGCAGATTTATTCAAACGATCAACAGTGTAAGACACAAAACAGAAATCAAAAAAGGCAATAACATACAGCCGCATTGACTGAAATACCGGTAGGACAATAATACTTAGCGATACTCATTCCTGCTCCCGCGAGCTGCCATTCCGTAAGTGTTCCATCCAATCCCAGTTGCGACTACCCTGAGTTTGCATTTCGTCCTGGTAACGAGTAGCATCACTTTTGCTAAATTATGTCTGGAACAATAACCTATGGAATGGTGGCTCGCAGGAGCAGTGAGTATCGCTGTACCATATTCCAGAAAAAACAAAGTGTTGAAAATAGCATGAATATATTGTTGAATCTATTAAATTAAAGTGGTAGAAATTAACATTGCTTAACTGGAATGCACATTATATGAAAGATATCTCACCTGGGGGATTATCCACACAAATTTTTCCCAACCTTTATTTAAGACCGGCCTTTATTTTGTCCGTGTTAAACACTACCCCGGCCACTATCAGAGGCCCAGCGTTTAATTCACTGTCGGTTTATATTTGAGGAAATACGGTGTAAATATTACACTGTTCATATACTGTATTTATACTGTATTCTGTACATTTTTTCACATTTTGCTCATCAAAAGTTTAAAAAAATACATTTCTGTGAGGTATGTACAAAAAAGACATCCACCAATACACCAGATAAAAATCAGGGTTTGGTCAAACTTACTTGGCAATTAATGTCTTGCTGATTGTAGTGAGAGGCAGCCCACTAGTGCATATACAGTAGGTTGCAGTGGTAGGTGTTGAATGGACAATTGGTGACAAACAGAGATGGGAAGTAACAAAGTACAAATACTTTGTTACTGTACTTAAGTATATTTTTCAGATATTTTTACTTTACTATTTATTTTTGTGTTGACTTTTTACTTTTATTCCTTACATTTTTAACACGAATATCAGTACTTTCTACTCCTTACATTTTACAAAATTGTCTCGTTACTTTAGTTTCAAATAATTTCATTGAAGTTACCATTAATATTTCTCTCGTCATCAATACCGAATTAAATCTGATTGGATGGAATTATACGTTGCATTGATTCACCACTACTTTCACCACACGACTCAACAGATTCAGTGGCATTCATTTGTGGCAAATCATTGCAGCTTGATCGTGGTAACGTTAGCATATTATTATGTATGGTGACATGATTGATAATGAAGAAAATGGAGATCCCAGAGATTCGACAATCAGCAAGGCATTCCCAATCATCCTTGGCCTTTGTCCTATACAAAAATTACATTATGACACGTTACACAATACAGAAGGTTACACTAGTTACACTAGTTGCTATACACTAGTTGCTCCCAAGTTATTTAGGGGTTCAGGACAAATCCATGCACATCTACAGATTTGAAGGCATACATCACTTGCCATTTTTCTTTTGCTGGATGTCTATTTGCAATTTAATAAATATTTTTTTAATGCAATGCACACTGAATTTGTAATTTCTCTAACTTTTATAGTACTTCAATTGTAAAAATTGTGATCCTGACATTGCATTTATTATTATTATTAACACATCCCTTAGTTTTAACTCTAAAAGTATGGGGAACTTGAGCACACACATATAAGCACACACACAGGCATGCTGACAGGAATTCCCAGGCCCGGGACACAACTCCACATTTAGGGCCGCCTGGTAAAATAAATATGACTGTGCAAAAACAAAATTTAGGACGTCCTCAGGACTGGGCCTGGGACAACAATCCCAGTTGTCCCACCCTGCACACACAAATACATGTAGTATCCTTCAAATGTTAAGGCGAAGATTGAAAACGAGAAATTTTATCTGTGAATTCTCACAGAATCACAATTTAATTAATAACTTGCTACTCAGTCAGAATCTTATTAACCTGGAGTCCCAGTCTCTGTCACAATAATCATATATGTGATGTTTTAGGCCTATTGGCAGACATCTAGTTAAAATGTAGGCAATGGCACATAAGAGCCTTTTTTACATGTACATGGAAGTTTCTCAGCTTGCACTCTAGTAACATTTGTTTGGTCCAGGTAACTTTGCATAAAAAATGGTTCTCATTCGCAAGGCTACTTTTACTTTTATATTTTAAGTAAATTTCCAAGCCTGTACTTTGTTACTTTTACTTGAGTAATGAAGTTAAATCAGTACTTCTACTTTTACCAGAGTATTTTGTGTACGTGAAGTGTGTACTTTTGGCATCTCTGGTGACAAACCGGATGGCACTGCTAGTCTGTGGCTAATTTTCTCAGCAGGGAGATAGAGGCAGTTCTGTAAATGACATCACTGACATGTAGGATCTGTAGGGTAGTCATTTTTACAAGGTTGTCTTTGGCAGTGTGGTTGAAGATGGCCTTGTTGCAGAATAAGAAGCCAATTCTAGATTTAATTTTAGATTGGAGATGGTAAATGTGGGACTGAAATAAAAGTGAACAATCTAACCAGACACCTAGGTATTTGTAGGTGTCCACATATTTTAGTTTAGACCCATCCAGAGTGGAGATGATAGTCAGGCTGGCAGGTACAGGTAGTGTTTAGTTGAAAAGCATGCATTCGGTTTTGCTGGAGTTTAGAAGCAGTTGAAGGCCACAGAAGGAGTGTTGAATGGCATTGAAGCTCCTTTGGAGGTTAGTTAGCAAAGAGACCAATGTAGGGCCAGATATAGTATAGTATAGAATGTTACACCACCCAGCACACAGACTCACATGATTGATATGTGATATGATGTCAGTTTTGTGCCATCATGGTATTGTTATGTGAAACACTAATTAAAAAAATATGTCATTATGAAATTATATATTTGTCTTCTCTTTTTGCCTTTTCATATTTAAAAATACTAAACTACATTTCATTGGTCGTTTAAGAAACCTGAATGTTAAAGTAATACATTAGCATTTTTTGGAATGGGCTGATTATGATGATCTAAATGGTTCATTAAGACACTGGGCCCTATTTTAACAATCTGAACCGCAAGTATCAAACGCGAAACGCAAGTGACATTGTGGGCAAGTCCTGGGCGCTGTTGCTATTATGCAGGCAGGATAAATTACACTTGCACCTGATGCAAATCTAAAATGGGTAGGTCTGAAGTAGCTACATTATTCATAGTTGTGGTTTGGGCGTAACATGCATTAAACCAATCAGAGCGTCATCTCACATTCCCTTTAAGAGCAGGCGGATTGTTCCATGGCGGATTGCTATTATAAAGGCAGATTACTATTGATTTTTCTTTTTTACAAAGTGTCAATAAAGAAATGTCTCAAGACATACTTTCCGATGTTTTGGGCTCACTCTCACTGAATCACGAGGCTATGAATGCATGTTAATATTTTCTCAATGTACACTAACATTAGACCCAGATTACTTTGCTCACCCCACTCTTCTGTCAAATAAGCTCTCCACTTCCGTTCTGCTGCTGGGGCATTTGGGTTAAGTGGTAATGGCACATGCATTTCAACATCACATCTCCTTATGTCCTCTAATATTTTGTAATTTATTTCATCAACTCATCCATGATTCATGGACCTGACAAAGAATGCTGCAACTTGAGTATTGTAAAGTGCCTCCTGTCCTATCCAAAGACCTGACTCGCATTTTCAGTGTGCCAAATGTTCGTTCAATTAGGCTACACTGCGTGTTTGCATGTTTTCGATTAAACAGCATTTTACACACTGTAGCTGGCATCATAAATGGTGTCATCATCAGCCATCAGCCAGGCATCATAATTATGAATGGATTGCAATAATTGTAACTGCTGCATTTGTGTAGATGAGAGGAGCAAAGTGTATGTGCGTTGTGCACACGCTACATTATAGGCCAAGCATGCGCCTTTAAAATGTCATCTGAATAACACTCCACTGACTTTTACCCAGTTTTTTTTTTGGTCCGTGGCAGAATTGTTTTCGGGAACTGCAAGATAGCACCAGGGAACGTTTGTGCCAGAACATGCCTCTACTTTTCGCTGAACCGCCCAACGAACGCAAGTTCATTCCCTAATTTACCAACGTGTGTCTGTGGAGGGAAAAGTCCCCTATGCGTTGGGTACAAGATAGGAATGATACATGCGTTGGTGTAAAAAGTCAATTGTGCTGGGTGTAAGATAGGGCCCACTGTATTAATGGCTGATGAAAATGTGGCTTTGCCTTTGTATGCAAATAACTAAATTATAAATCATTAATTACCAACAGTGACCTTCGTGAAATCAGGTGTTCTATAGGTGGTCTGTTATATAGCAAGCAGTGTTTGTTTATTGTCGTGACTTCTGATTGTTGTGACTTCTGAATCTGATATTTTATCATGAATTTATGCAGAAATCCATGTAATAGAAAAAGGGGTCATATATTTTGTACCACTTTAGTTGACCTGTATGCACTGACAGAGCTCCTAAAGTGCTAGTATGTGGTTATCTGGGATCCTTGACAAGTCTAGTTGAACCATATCTATGCCTGCCCCTCCTCAGCTCCGACAGTACTAAAAGATGTGCAGGCGAGTTCCAAGGTGATGCAGGAGGAGATCTTTGGTCCCCTGCTCCCCATCCTAACAGTCAGTGGCTTGGAAGAGGCCATCAGCTTCATCAACAAGGGAGAGAAACCCCTTGCACTCTATATTTTCTCACCTGATGAAAAGGTAAGAACACTTTACTGTACAGCATCACATATAGCCATTGTCGAAGAACCATTCCATATCAACCAGATCAAAACTCTTTTTTCTCCTTGCACACCAATGGTAGAACTGTACCGATTATTCAAATTTACATTTACAAAAATATCTACTTTAATAAAAAAATAATAACAGTTTTCTTTGTTTGTGGAAGTATTTTTTATAATATTTATTTTAATGACAGACCAGTAGGAAGCAGAAGCTAGGGAGACAGGCATGTAGAGGGAGATAGAGAGAAAGGAAGGGCACAGACAATGGCTGAGCCGGGGCACGATTCACTCTGGACACTACGCTGACAGACACAGCAAACCTTCTTGCCACAGTTCGCATTGATGTGCCATCCTGGATGAGCTGCACTACCTGAGCCACTTGTGTGGGTTGTAGACTCCGTCTCATGCTACCACTAGAGTGAAAGCACCTCCATCATTCAAAAGTGACTAAAACATCAGCCAGGAAGCATAGGAACTGAGAAGTGGTCTGTGGTCACCACCTGCAGAACCACTCCTTTATTGGGGGTGTCTTGCTAATTGCCTATAATTTCCACCTGTTGTCTGTTCCATTTGCACAACGGCATGTGAAATTGATTGTCAATCAGTGTTGCTTCCTGAGTGGACAGTGTGATTTCACAGAAGTCTGATTGACTTGGAGTTACATTATGCTGTTTAAGTGTTCCCTTTATTTTTTTGAGCAGTGTATTTCATATTTCTTAGTCAGTTTTCCCTTAAAGGACAACTCCAGAGTAAATACAAATATTTAATATAGCATGTAAAAACATTACCCTAGAGTGATTTTTTTTATTTGACAGGGACAATGCAAACAAACATAGTGTCAAAACAAAACTTGTCACTGAGATTCTGCATATAAAGTTTATAGCTAATGCTAATTTTCAACTTCTGTCCCTGGTTGGGCTTTTGTACACAATAGAATTTACATACTTCACTACTTTAATTTAAAATCTAAACATAATATATAAACAAACATATCATATACAACTCTTACCTACTTAAGTACTTACCTACTTATTTAGGTCATACACAGCTTTTTCTGTAAATTCTTCCTGAAAACAGATGAGAGTACAGTTCACTTGAAATACCAGGTCCAGAATTCAATGCGAACTTTGCGCCTGCGCACTGCAAGTCACTTCAGTGACGTTATTATATAGTGATGTTATTGTTATTGTTGAAGTACATTGAGTCTATGTTTGCCATATGAAATGTGCTATATAAATAAACTTGACTTGACTTGACGTTGAATGTAGCATAAGGATCTTGGCCTACTACCTAGCAATACATCGCAACTAGTAACATTTACAATGGGTCACAATATCGATGTAGAGCTATATGCCCTATCTTGCTTCAGTAGGTACAGATTTAACCATAATCTGTCACTGATAGATTTCCAAATGAATTAGAAATGATCACACAGTATGCAAAAATGCAACATGCTAGCTAGCCATATCACTGTCTACTCAACTAATTATACACACTTTCTGTGTGGCCAACAGTTCCTGCCTTTCCTGCATTTCATCCTCACTCCAGCTCAAACATGTATGGTTGCATATTATCATTCAATAACCCTTGATCAAAGTTGAAATCGTCCAGCTAAAATGTATTTTTAAACTAACTACAAAGTTTTATTTTACAATCAGCTCAATTCAGGGGTGAGACAAAAGAAGACAATTGAATTCCTTGATGTCGGTGACATAACTGTAGTGAAATCTCGAAACATACGGTGGCCGAGATGGGAACTTCAGAATGTCAGTTACCTTCCCAAGTAAACTGAATAGAATTCCGGGGGCGCGGCTCCGCTGCTGACCCTGTGCATACCGCGTGAGGTTTTTGTCTGTTTGCTGGAGTATGTTGGAGATCTAAAAACATTTCTTGCTGTTTGAATTGGCTTGAGCTTGCTGGTAATGTTATCTCACCCTGTCTTCTATCATGAACTTCGCATCATAATGGATACTGGTCTGCTGCATGACATTTGCACCTGGGAACAACTGCTGGATATATCGACAAGACGTTCTCATTTACATGTGTGGAGTTGTTATCACTACGCTTTGCTGGCAAGTCCCCATCTGTAAACCTACCCAAGGACTGTAGCACAATCAGAAGGCACAACAGGTGGCTGGATAGGCGGAATAATAATAAGAAAAAACGGGGTTCAAGAGGAGTTGTGAGACATCGACTTTGGGAATGCCAGAACACATTTCCCCTACCTGTCATTACCTTCTCAAACATATGCTTGGTAAGCAATAAATTAGACAAACGTATGCTAAGAGCTGAACATGATTGCGAGTTTAAACAGAGCAACCTTGTCTCGCTTACTGAAACTTGGCACAAAAATCACCACTTGACCCCATGCTTAAGGGGTTACACAACAATAAATATGGACAGAGACGAGCATAGCTCATTTAAATCCATTGGTGCCTGTTTGTGTGTGTTTGTTGAACAGCTGGGCCACACAGTACAATGTACAGGAGAAAGTGTGCACGCTGGACTTTGAAATTTTAACGATCTCTTTTACACCATTTTATCTCCCGCATGAGTTTGGCCAGATCACCATTATATTCACCTATGAACCTGGACCTATTTTCATGGCAGCAGTGGAGAGAATAGCAAAAAGCAATTTTTTTAGCTCTCCACTCTTCAACAGCATGTCGAATGTTTCACTTGTCTAAACCGGACTATTGATCGCTGCTATGGAAATATTCCCAATGCTTATAAAGCAGTATGCAGACCCCCCCTTGGGAAATCTGACCATAACATAATCCACCTCCTATCTAAATATAAGACTGTAGTGAAGAGGACAAAGTATGTTACTAAGCAAATACAGGTGTGGTCTGATAAGAGTAAAGAGCTACTAAAGGACTGCTTCAAAGAAAAAAAATTAACATTTTCTTTCAATCTTGTCATGAAGCTGATGAGCTCACAGATACCATAACATCAGCAGCATAGAGCCCTGTATTGCACTGCTGGTTTGCTTCAAAAGCTAAGCAGGGTTGGGCCTGGTTTGTCCCTGGATGGGAGACCAGTGCTGCTGGAAGTGGTGTTGGAGGGCCAGTAGGGGGCACTCTTCCCTCTGGTCTAAAGATCATTCCCAATGCCCCAGGGTAGTGATGGGGACATCTGCCCTGTGTAGGGTACCGTCTTTCGGGTGGGACGTTAAACGGGTGTCCTGACTCTCTGTGGTCATTAAAAATCCCATGGCACTTATTGTAAGAGTAGGGGTGTTAACCCCGGTGTCATGGCCAAATTCCCAACCAGGCCTCACCTCAATCATGGCCACCTAATAATCCCCCTCCTTCCTAATTGGCATATATAACTACTCACCTCTCCACCTGATAGCTGATGTGTGGTGAGCGTTCTGGCGCAAAATGGCTGCCGTGTATCACCCAGGTGGGTGCTACACATTGGTGGTGGATGAGGTGGGATTTCCCCCTCACTGTGTAAAGCGCTTTGAGTTCCTTGGAAGAAAAGCGCTATATAAGTTGAATGCATTATTATTATTATTATTATTATTATTTATCATATATTAAGTTTTGTGAAGACACTGTGTCCAAAACTCAAACTGTCAAACTTTTTCCAAATAACAATCTTTGGGTATCGAAACAGATGGAAAGCTCTCTTAATGAAAGGAAGGTTGCGTTTTGCTCTGGTAATTCAGATTTACTGGGGGAGAAAAGGAGAGTGTTGAGGGGAAACATTCTTAAAGCTAAAATCGATTATAAAAATAAGAACATTTTAGGGGGAAATTATTAACTGGTGATATAAGACAGGCCTGGGAGGGATTAAATACATGAATGGGTAGGTCTACTAAAAAGATGATAACTGTGTAAGGAATAGCCAAACTTTTATTAGTGATTTAAACAGCTTTTATGGCAGATTTGATACTGTGGACGATAAGACAGAATACGACGAGATATGTAAAAATCACCCTCCAGAAACATCAATAGTCATAACTGAAGCTGATGTTATGGCAAGCCTAAGTGAACTTGTATATGTCAGGGTTTTATTTGTGGATTTTAGCTCGGCTTTTAACTCTATGAAGACAAATTCTCTTAACAATACTGGTCGATCTTGATGTTAATTCAGGTTTAGTTTTCTGGATTAGAAACTTCCTTTCTTGACTTACCTAGAGAGTCTGTGTTCGAGGGTCTGTGTCTGATATGCTCACCCTAAGTACAGGTTGTCCACAAGGCTGTGTCCTCTCCCCTGTGCTCTTTTCTCTTTTTACTGACAACTTTACGATTAAAGACGAACATTTTAAATCATTTAAATATGCTGATGACATGGCCTTAGTGGGATTATTGGACAAATCCCCAACATGATGCTGCCTACTTGGCTCACATTAAGTGTAACATCCAGCCCTCATTGGGCTGTTATATGGACTCCCTTGTTTTGGTTCAGTGTGTAGGTCTGCTTTTATTTTAGTCTTCAGTGCATGCACAGTGGTTATGTTTCTATGTTCAGTTCTCATGTTCCCTTTTAGTTGCTTCCCAGTGTGTGATGTAATGGTTCCCCATAGTGTCCCTTTTGTGCCTTGCCTTGTTTTGTCTTGAGATGTCTCCCGGTGTGCTTTGTTTTGGGTTTAGGTTCCCGCCCCTCACTCCCTTGTCTTGTCACATGTTTTGGTTACCCAATAGATCACGGTTTAGTTAATTTCCATGTCCAGAGGGGTATTCCATAAAACTAGTTTAGAAAACAAGCCAGGCTCATTTTGATTAGTCAGGCTTATTTTCAGTGACTTCCATTCCATAAAGCTAACTGAAAATAGTTCAAACTCAGTTACCCTGGCAACTTATGCTGGGAAACTAACCTGGTCCAGGGCAGGCTAATTGTCAGGCTAAGCCTAGCTTGATGCGTAACCAGAATACCGTTAAAACTGACCTGTGCGTGGAATGTGATGATAGTACATCAGACTCTCTGGCATAATGCCATTTCATATCATGTAACCATTATCAGTCCAAGAATTAAAGCAAATGCACTTTAATAATAAATGTAATACATTTGAACATACAAAAAGTGTAACAAATGCAAAAAACTGAAGTTACATTTGTTTAGTTGGTGTGATCGTTGTAATTAATAAATTAAATGTCTATAAATAGGGAGCTCAAACATATGTGTCGGACGCATAATCATGGCATGTCCTTAGGTGGTGGATGAGGTAGCTATAATCATATGCAGGGCATTTCAAAGAGAATGTACTTTCAGGGACAGGGCAGACGCGTTGGCTTTTTCTGACAACTACCTGCTTGAGCGGTATGGATTCGAGGGAAGGGACAGCATATGTATTTGTAGATGACATTGTAGTTTCATGTGCTGTACTTGCTACATAAAATTGCCTGTCTGAGGAGAGGCAACCAAGTATGGCTGTAGAGGATGACTGGGGTATTGAAGAAATTTTTGAGGACACTGAAACAGGAAGGGTGACCATACGTTCTCTTTTCCCCGGACATGTCCTCTTTGATTACCGTTGTTTCAGCAACACTGTATTGTGCTAGCTACACGAACGCAGAGTTTTTTTCATAGCCGAACGCAGATTTTTTTTCAGAATAATAGCGCTCATTGCAATGCATGAAATAATCGTTGTAAATTCATTTTAAAGATAATGAATTATAATCAAATCTAATTATGTTGTGTGGTTAAGGAACTATTAAAATAGTTTGTTAGGAAAAAAAGATTAATGTTTTTAATAACGATTGTTAAAGATATGCAGTACACTACATGATATGAATATATTGTCTCATTTAAACTAAACTATTCCTCGTGCCGAAACATGTGCTATGGATACATGTTCAATAGGATGTGTTTAACCCAAATATAGTCTCAAACCCTCGAATACTTGAGGCAGTATAGCCAACAAAATTTTATTTGATATAATTCACTATGAATTTACAACAAAATATCATGCAATTGAATGAGCGCTATTATTCTGAAACAAAAAATATTTTTTCTTCATTTAAATGGCTGCTGTCAAAGTTAGTCATTATTCTCTCACACACACAACCACACACGTCAATGTATTGTGACAAATATGGTATTTGACTTTCATTGATTATAGTAATGTACATAGCGGCGCACCATCGATTGCCTACTGGGAAGTAGTTGCTACACATTAAAACGATCAGCAATTTCTCGCGCTGCGGTAATCATATGTTTCGGAAAGCAAACGCTGCTCAGTCGCGGTGAATATCGTTGCTCTTTCTTTCCCCTTATATTTGCCATGGTAAATTGATGAATCTATGCTCCACCATCAGGGCTTCTTAAGAATGGCGTGCACGCGCTATTAGCTAGACTATTTGAACCTAGTTTGAATTAGTGAGATCACATGAGCTTCAATTTACAGTTATGGAACCGATTTGAGCGCAGCTGCTTAGTTCGGTTCATTCAAGTCTCGTTTAGGACTTTAATCTTTGCTTTTCTAAGCGACCTTTATGGAATACCCCCCAGGTGTTTTTCATTGTCATCATTAGTAAGTGTATTTAGGTTTAGTGTTTGGTCTTGTCTCTTGTCATTCAATGTTACCTGTTGCGTGTTCCTGTGTTCCAGAGCCTGTTTATATATATATATATATATATATATATATATATATATAGCGTTCGTTTTGCCCCACGTGGCAGTGTTGTTTTGAGGCCTATAATAAACAGATTGGATTATTGCAAAACCCTTCACGCCTGTCTCTATCCCGTTCAAGGAGGAACCGTGACATTAAGGCCCTTGAGACCTGGGCCCGTATTTATCAAGCTTCTTAAAATTACTCTTAAGAACACTGCTAAGACTTGACTTAAGAGTAAGAAAATTCTTGGCTCAAAGCTGCGCTTAAAAGTTAGTTATCAAACATCTCAGTCCTACTTTTAGTGAAGTGTAGGACTAAATCTTAAGTGTGAGTCTTAGAGCTGATTCACTACACTTTGCTGTGCCGCAAACGGGATTTTGGATGACGAGATCCAATCACTGAATAGATATACTTGTTTAAGAATATTCTCAGATAATTTCACATTCAATGGTGACATTCATAAGAGGAGTTGACATTCAACAAACATTTGACAATAAATAATTTTCAAGAGAATCCGTTATGATATACACATTGTAAATTAAATATCAAAAAAGATTTCCAACACGTTTTTCACAATTTCTCAATTAAATATTTCAAACGAGTGTGCTGTTAACTGACCTGCCTAAATAGCCTAGAGTTAATGATGTAATCATAGCCACCATGGATTCCAAAAGATAACCGAACTGGAGAGAATAAAAAAACACTGCTTGCTGTAGTTGAATTTCTGAGTGGAGAATATGTAATCTTGAAAGCTGCACTTTCACTGGCCAATCCCTCTCCACCACACTTCGTGTGATACGATGTGCCATGTGAAGGGATATATTATATTGTGCCTATATTAGGATCCAGTGTTCTATTAATAAACTATGAAACAATTGTGAATAAATAGCTTACAAAAAGGCTACCTGTTGTAGTTTATTTGGGCTTCTGTCAGTGGCATATGGAAAGGGGTGAGCAGCCACGAACGGGTATCCTCTGTCGGCAGAAAGTGCCTTTCAAACACCTGCTTCGGGCCACTTTCATTCATTATCGCGCGTCATGGGTAGACCCAGGCAATTTGGGTACCACATCCAAAATGTTGTAGTCTGCATCAAACTCAACTTGTGCGTTGATGCTGTGGTACCTCTTCTTATTCATATAAACATTCTCGTTGACGCTGGGAGCAATGATCTTTGTATAGTGCCATCCATTGCGCCTACTACTTTTGGGAAGCCGGCTATTTGCATGAATTGTGTTTGCTTTTGTTGGATTATGCGGGGTGTTGTTGGGAAGTCAGTGAAACGCGTGACAATATGTTGAGCTGTAAGTGCAATAATTGTGTCCATTACAATTCGGCTTATTGATGGTTGTGATGGGCCAAATCATCAGCATTGCATTGCAAACAAAGCATAATCACCACCTTCAATTAATCTGAAAATGAGTTGCTGCATAAATGTCACTGGTGAAATGATGTTCCTCACTCAGTCGCTGAGGAAGATGATTGCTGCTCTGTCCAAACAATACCGTTTTTAACTAATTAAGCAGCGTCAAACAATTAAAAAAAACATTCTTCCTCTCCTAAAAGATTTGCGCACGTCTCTGTCTACGCCATCACAAGCCCATACTGGCAACTCTTAACCACTTGAGAGACCTCTCGAGCGGTCGTAAATAGCTAGGAGAGTAAGAGTGATTCTTAGCTTTGAGAAATTTGATAACTTGCTTTTACACTTAAGTTTGAGAGTAGGAGTAAATTTGGTCAATTCTCAGCACTTAAGACTAAAATGGCACTTTGAGAAGCTTGATAAATACGGGCCCGGGTGCCATCTTAGCCAGCTAGAAATTAATGTGGCAAAGACAAAATAATTAATTGTGACCAAAATTGGATATGTTAATCAAGCCAATTGATTAATTTTAAATACCTTGGCTCAATTTTGGATTCACACGTGTGCTTTGTTGACTCAGACTACCTTTGAAAAAAATGTTTGCAACGTTTATTTCTTCTTAGACAACTCAGTGGCCTTGGAGTTAGTCAGTATATTTTAGAACTTGTGTACAAATCTGGTATGATCACCTAAACTGCAGATCTAAGAATAAACTTGCCAGAATTGTGTCAATGACAAGCAAAATAGTTGGCAGACAACAGAAGTTGGAGGACAAAGAAGAAGATGAGGTGCAGATAGCTCCCATCCTCTCTTCAGTCAATTTGAACCCCTTAAATCAGGTAGATGCTACAGAACCCCACTAGCAAATAAAAATGTGTTTAAGAGGTTTTTTATCCCGAATGCTGTCAAATTTCTCAATTCTGCAAGTGACTGATAATTACATTTCATACCATAAACATTTGAATTATCTAACTACTTACTTCATCTGTCTGTTTATTGTCCTTGTCTATCATTACTGTTATGTATATTTCTCTAACGGCTTGGTGAGCCAAAGACAATTTTTCACCTTGGTGGACAATGAAGATATATTATTATTAGTAGTTTTATATATAAAACCCACCACTTTAACCTCTACTCACTAGTCACATCCAAAAGAATGACCCCCGTTATACACTCGGCACCTGAATCACTGGTACCATCTCATCTACAAGTCCTTATTAGGCAAAACCCTACCTTACCTAAGCTCATTAACAGTGGCGAGCCATGCATTTTACACCTAGGCCTTCACTATCTTCCCGAAATTAAATCGCATTATAATAACCTCAAAATTACATCCTAGGGCTATAGGTTATCGTCATTCGGCATATAATGCACCCCATATTCATAGTGAAGATAAGTTTATTCCACTTGATAAAGGTTATTTAACATGAGGCTCAACACCTTACAATACACTAATTGACCCGACCTGACTGAAACCATAAGAATGTACCACTATTACGCACTATGACAGGATGTTGCATTACACATACTGTAGCTATCGGATAGCCAAAATAAATGTCCTAACCAATTAAACAAGAACTAACTCACAACACCCAGTCACAACACCACAAACATGCAAAAATGCCAGAAGGAACAATCAGGATTCAACAGACTTCCCCAGAGACGTTTGTGTTCGAATTTGCCCTAAGCATTGCAGACATTTTGTGTAAGATGAGAATGTCTGTTTGAAGTGACTTTCTCCAAACCAGGGATAATTACCTAATCATATATTATTCTGTTAAGGTATTTGATTGTTTTATTATAATCGGTACACAATTATAGCTGTTATTTCACTATAATCTATTGAACAAAATATAAATAGGCTACATCGTGTTTCCTTTAAGTTATATTACTTAACATTAGTATCTCAGAACTCAGAAATACCACTATTTTGTTCACCCAGAAGTTTTGCAAACTACCGACATTTTTCTTTCCTTGCTGAAGGTGGCTTTCAGAGGCTAGGTCCGGGGCGTTCCTCATGCCGTTTTCTACAGTTACAGTATGCACCGAATAGCCTAATAACTTGCATCCTTCGTTCGTTCCTGTACTTAAATGTACTGGTATCGTATCGGCCCATCCCTAGTTAAGGCCCTGCTAGTAAAAATATATAAAAATGCATCAAACTCACCAAAGCTGCTCATTATTTGAAAACGAAGTCTGTCCTCCTTTCCCTTTTAAAAAGTTCTAAAAATTGAAAGTTTGAAGAAATCGGAGACGGGTGTAAGCTAGGTCTTGTTCGGATGGCAAACTTTTTTTTACATTTTTTTATTGAACTTTATTGAACTGCCACTCCTACCAGCAACAGAAATGATGCTGACATAAGGCTAGGCTTGCAGAAATGCTTTAGTTGGTCAAAGAACACACCCAACCTGGTAAAGTCGAAATCTGATTGGTTAAAAGTATGAAAATCAACAACATGGTCCTGATGGGCTTCAACAGCAGATGGTATTCACTGTGAATTCTGAATACCCCAGTCTACCCAGAGACAACACAGATGAAAAAATCTCATTGGATAAAAGCTTTGATTTATATGAGCTGCACTAAAAGCAAGGCAACCGAAAAGAACGTACTGTAGCAATAAAATTAGTTTATAGACTACTTGAAATGAACTTTGTTAAATATATATAATATATATAATGTTAATAATTTTTTTATTAGAAGTGCAAAAATAAATTTCTGATTATATTAGGGCCTGCAGAGAAGGCCTTGCAGGCCCTGACGGCCCACCTATGCTCATTAATATCCATAGCATCACCCGCTCTCAACCTGCGCTCAAGCAGTTATACCTCCCTAGTCACTACAAAAGCCTTCATTTGGCCATCTCTGCTTCGAAATCTTTGAAATGATTTGAACAATTTACAAAAATCCCTGAAACTCAAGTCCAAAAGCATTACTTTCGAATCTACTAACTGACCGCTGCACATGTTGACTCTACCCCCTCTCTTTGCCCGTTTATGCCCTAGCGCATCCAACAAAGCCTTAAAACATCTTGCACATTTTCAACCACAGTTGTCTTCGTATAATTTGCACATTACCATTTTTCATGTTCATCACATTACCTATCCAAGTGTTATTTCTCTTGTACTGCCACTTTACATTCCAAATCATCTACCTCTTTATTTTAGACCATATTTGCACTGAATGTACAGTATTTTCTTAATCGAACCACATATTATATATGTGTATGTATACTTGAATGTTTGTACTTTGTGTGGAACTTCATGTCGCCTTGCACCTTGTGCCTTATCTTGGCCAGGTCACAATTGCAAATGAGAACCTGGTTAAATAAAGTTGAAATAAAAATAAGAATAATAATAATAATTAACTCACAATAGGTGCTATATCTTTTTTTATGAATCGTCATCCAAATCTTATTAAAAAGAGTTTTATATTGTGTGACAGTTGATTTGTTGAATGCACAGGACTGGTGTAATAATGACACAGGAGACAAGATGATGATTTGATGTATTGGGCCAAGCAGCCTTCTTTTCTTTTATAGCCTGTGTCCATTTAGCAATAAATCATACATACACAGTAGCACTGCCTGAAACAAAGGTTGGCCAAACAATTCCTATTACCTGCTTGTACTCTACAGACATTGACCATAAGCACCTGGCCTGAAACTTCCTGGGACATTATGTGTCCCCAGGCACCTTGTAATATCACCACAGGAGAGAGGGCAGCTGGCTACCTGACCTAACTTTTCCTTCTGTCTCCAAACTGAGCTGTGATCCTCTTTGGGGTCACCGTCCTCTCCTCACCTGTTCAGGTGCCTTTTAACAGAAGAAACACACCTGTTAATTAACCCAGCTGTACTTGTTTAGGGGTGCTTGTTCTGCAGTTTTCCCAGGAGATGACACTGTTGGCCTGTAGTAGCTATGCTGTCCCTGAACTGGCACAATTGTGACATACATTTTTTTCCATATTGCTCTAGCCCTAATCAGCCTCTCTTTTAAGATGCAGTCTTTTAAGATGTAAGTCAGACTTACTGCTCACTACCTAGCACATAACACAGCGTAAGCCTTTGGCCTACTAGAATAACTTGGTGGAGAAGGTGGAGTAAATGGTAGTTTATTAGCAAAAATGTGTCTATTTTGTCAATAGGAGCTGGCATATGGTAGTATAGCAAAACATTATATATTATTCAGCTGGTAAAATTAGCTCATAGACATGATATGAGACTGTATACCATTGGTTTGACACAACACTTTTTACTGCTCTGATTTGTTGGAATATCGGTTTATAAAAGGCATTTCAAGTGTTTGTGATACATTGCCAATATACCACAACAAAGATCAGCTCTTTGTCACAATATTTTGACCATGTACCACAACCCCTTGTGCCTTATTGTTTACATGCTGTCTCCAAAAATATACTTGTGTGTGGAATAACTGGCTGGAGTGGTTGTAGTAAATTTGTGGAGTAGGTTGAGTAGGTGGAGGAACTTTGTGGAGTGGGTGGAGTAACTGCGTGGAGTGAGTGGAATAATTTGGTGGAGTGATCGAGTGTGTGATGTAACAGTGTGGTGTGATTGGAGTGGTGGAGTAACTGGGTGGAGTGTGTGGAGTAACTGACTGGAGTGGTTGTAGTGAGTTGAGTTCCTGGTTAGAGTGTAGTACTTGGGTAAAGTGGGTGAAGTAACTGTGTGGTGTGGTTGGAAGTGGATGGAGTTACTGGGTGGACTGGGCAGAATAACTGGTTGGAGTTACTGGCTAGAGTGGGTGTAGTAACTGGCTGGAGTGGTTGGAGTAGATGGGTGGTGTGGTTGGAGTGGGTGGGTAGAGTAACTGGGTGAGTGGGTGGAGTAACTGGCTGGAGTGGTTGTAATGGGTGGAGTAACTGGTTGAAGTGAGTAAAGTAACTGGGTGGATTAGGCGGAGTAACTGGGTAGAGTGGTCGGAGTGAGTGGAGTAACTGTATGGAGTGGGTGGAGTAACCTGCTGGAGTGGTTGTAGTGGACGGAGTAACTGGGCGGAGTGGCCGGAATAACTGGAAGGAGTGGCCGGAGAAACTGGGTGGAGTAACTGTGTAGTGTGGTTGGAGAGCGTGGAGTAACTGGGTGGACTGGGCAGATTAATTGGGTGAAGTAGGTAGAGTTACTATGTAGAGTGGGTGGAGTAACTGGCTGAAGTGCTTGGAGTAGCTGGCTGGAGTGGTTGTAGTGGGTGGAGTAACTGGTTATAGTGAGTGTAGTACTTGGGTAAAGTGGGAGGAGTAACTGGGTGGAGTGGGCGTAATTACTGGGTGGAGTAGCTAGTGCATCCATTAAGTATTCACAGCGCTTCACTTTTTCCACATTTTGTTATGTTATACCCTTATTCCGGAATGGATGAAATTTATTATTTCCCTCAAAATTCTACAAACAATACACCATAATGACAAGAAGTAAAAGAAGTGTGTTTGAAATATTTATTAAAAATAAAACACGAACAAAAGCACATGAACATAAGTATTCACAGCCTCTGCTTAATACTTTGCTCAATACTTTGTTGAAGCATCTTTGGCAGCAATTACAGCCTCAAGTCTTTTTGAGTATGATGCAACAAGCTTGGCAGACCTATTTTTGGGCAGTTTCTACCATTCTTCTTTGCAGGACCTCTCAAGCTCCATCAGGTTGGATGAGGAGCATCGTGCACAGACATTTTCAGATCTCTCCAGAGATTTTCAATCAGGTTCAAATCTGGGCCACTCAAGGACATTCACCTGTAGCCACTCCTTTGTTATCTTGGTTGTGTTCTTAGGGTCGTTTTCCTGTTGGAAGATGAACCTTCGCTCCAGAATGCTCTGAAGCAGGTTTTCAGCAAGGATGTCTCTGTACATTGCTGCATTCATCTTTCCCTTGATTGGGACTAGTCTCCCAGTTCCTGCCACTGAATAACTGCGATGGTATTGGTCAGGTGATGAGCGATGCCTGGTTTCCTCTAGACATGACGCTTGCCATTCAGGCCTTAGAATTCGATTTTTGTTTCATCCGACCAGATAATTTTGTTTCTCATGGTCTGAGAGTCCTTCTGGTGCCTTTTGGCAAACTCCAGGTGGACTCTCTTGTGCCTTTTCCTGAGGAGTGGCTTCCATCTGACCACTCTACCATACAGGCCTGATTGGTGGAGTGCTGCAGAGATGGTTGTTCTTCTGTAAGTTTCTCCACTCTACAGAGAAATGCTGCAGATCTGTCATCATGACCATCGGGTTCCTGGCCACCTCTCTGACTAAGGCCCTTCTCCCCTGATTGCTCAGTTTGGCTGGGCTGCCAGCTCTAGGAAGAGTTCTGGTAGTTCCAAACTTCTTCTATTTACAGACGATGGAGGCCACTGTGCTCATTGAGACCCTCAGTGCTGCAGATATTATTCTGTACCCTACCCCAGATCTGTGCCTCGATACAATCCTGTCTCGAAGGTCTACAGACAATTCCTTGGACTTCATGGCTTGGTTTGTGCTCTGACATGCACTGTTAACTGTGGGAACATATCTACAGTAGACAGGTGTGTGACTTTCCAAATCATGTCCACATAACTGAATTTACTACAGGTGGACTCCAATCAGGTTGTGGAAACATCAAGGATTATCAGTGCAATTTTGAGTGTCATGTCAAAGGCTGTTAATACTTATGTACATGTCCTTTTTTGTTTTTTATTTTTAAATAAATCTGCTATTGTAAGCACTGAAGATCCTGGAGCTCGCACTTCTAGCGCAAACAGGATCAGGCGGTCGGAGTCTCCTGTCTTCTGACGTCATTGCTCCCCTCTCCTCACCCGCGCACTCTCATCAGGACCAACCAAGTTCAGCTGTGCATATTTGCATGGCCTATATAACACCACCTGAACATATCTTGTGTAAAAAACATGCCATATAAAGCATGGTCGCATATAGTGTGCAGGGGATTTGCACGGTTTGTAAAAATGCTTTATATGCTCTAAAATATGGTAGCGACCAGGGCCGGAGTGGGACACTTTCAGCCTGGGTGTTTCATGGTGCACCAGCTCATTTTGTAATGGGGTAAATAATAACTTGATAATCTACCTCCTTCATTTGTTATTTCCTACTGTACATGTTTAATTTCTTTATTTAGAGAGACAACTTATGTGTATGCAACTTAAATAATGAGGATGCTAACACTATTAAAAAATTATCCTCAGTAATTAGACAACTAGGGTAAATACAGAGACATTGACCAAATAAGCTAGATGTTAAGTTTGAGCAGTGAGGTTGCACAGTAAATTGCCCGTTCCAAAATACCTTTTTCTTTGGTCTGTGTACCATTTGTAGTTAAACAAAAGACCTATTTCTAAATATTTAAGTCTCTTTTTCAAAACTCTATACACAGTCCCATTAACCTACTTTCAGTGTTGCACAAATTAAAAGCAGTTATAAAACGGGTCCGGCGATATCTGCAATTTGATTGGCTAAAATTGCATTCCAAGCCTATGACAATTCCCTGATATCCGCACTGTAGAATTTTGCATTTTCACTGAAGTGCTGTAGTATGTAATCAAAAAGTATCACTACGCCCCCCTGGGGAGCTGAACTAAATAAAAACATGGCGGATGTCATGTTCTGGCTTCAAAGCAGGTTATACACAGCAGGAGGCAATTCCAATAACAGATATAAAAAGGCTTTATTTGATTTGATAAAAATCAAACGTAAATCACGGTATAAACCAGACCCGTAGTATAGAGATTACAGAAACTTAGGAATCCAAAATAGAACTCCACGTTAAATTGCTTACTAAGCAGAAAAATACTAAAGCAGAAACATCAAGCAGGTACTTACAGGATAAATAAATAACAGGCAGAATGTGGTATGACTTACTTCAATCACCAGAGCTAGAATAATGACCCAGCAACTAACCAACAGGAACTAGACACTTAAATACAGAGGAACTGGGAAAGACAAACTACACATGGCTGACCTGAATAGACTAATAATATAGACACAAGAAATGGGCAGACAAAAACACAGACTAACTAAATCCACAAGAGAGAGACAGAAGACTAGACTGATGCTGGGCCATACAGAACAGACAATTGATATTTCAGACACATAAGACATGAGACCCGGTATGCTTCAGGCTGGAGCAAGAAGAGGAGCGTTACAGCGGGCAATTTCTCTCGCTTCAAATCTCAACACCAACTTCCAAATAAGACCATCTAAAAAATAAAAACAATTTTAACATTCACTTACCACAAAAAGATTGTCGCTGATGTAGACAGACATGCTAACCAGCCACAGGTTTTAAGTAATCTAATCTTTTTTGTAATATAGTGTTTCTTTTCTTGACAAAGCGATAGCTAGCTAGTTGCTGTCCTATAGCAATACACCGGTGGCTGGCTCGTTAGCCTAATGTCTTACATACAACTCAAATTACACACCCTGGGTTTTCCACACATCACGAGTTAGGTTGTTTATCCATCTATCCCTAGACCCCTTTTTTCATATTTTTAAATATCAAGGAATAGCCTACAGTTTTGACAGCTTTATTATAAAAAAAGAGGAATTATGGTAGCCTACCGTTCTACCAGCAAAATGAAGATACTCTATGCAAACGGTTGTTTGTATAAGACTTACAAGTTGCCTGCTATTATTGTTCTGCCTATGGTTTTATTTATATTTTCTGTAAATTGTTGAGGCATATAACCTACAATTGTTTTCCTACGTGTTGTTAGTAGATTGAATGATCTCTCTCTCGCTGTCGTTGAAATTGCGCAAATCATCCTCTGACGGGTTGTGGAAACATATTAATGACCGGGCACGTCACCAGACATTCAAAACACTCGGGGTTCAGACGATCCGGGGCTAAGGGGATTGCATATATTAAATTACATCAGCAAAATGTTATGTGGGCTATTACATTATTTGTAATAACAGTGCAAATTAAATTATGTGCATGTTTCTGATGACGAACACTATGTTCAAGTGCAAAAAACAATCTATTTTATTTCTATCATGTTTTATTTTTTAAACTCGACTGAGATGAATCCCTCACTTTGACAGCACATAACTGTGTCAAGTGAACAGTTTATAAAAGATTTAGGGGTAAACACTGACATTCTGTACAAAGCTTATAATGGATATTGCAATGAGTAAATCTTTCCAATGTAATGTACAGAACAACGTTGTAAGGTGTATAAACCAGATATGCAAACAACAACATAAGCAAACATTTTATTTAGGCTACTAGTAGAAATTAGTGTTTGCATTTACATGCTCAATTAATTCATTTAGGCTTTTTCATGATTACGGCAATGGGTGTTGATTTTGCCCAAACTATTCCAATCTATTCAGGGGGCACTGGAAGAGATTTATATTTATGATGTTTTAAAAAAATCCATATCACCATCATGTTGTTCTAAGATATGAAATCCTATGGAGTGGCACAGATATTCCCCTCACAGTTTTTCTCTTTTAACTCATCAGATCCAAATTTAAAATTGACAGCACAGAGAAATCTAGAAAGGATCAAATTTTTAGACATGACCATTTATAAAAAATTTGATATTTTGGAAACTAGAATCTACCTCAAGCCGCAGAGTAGTAGGCTATAACACTTTTACGTGCAGACAGTCATAATCCTTGACACCTCATACAAAATATACCAGTTGGTCAAATACTAAAACTATAACATAACTGCAGTAGCAGTTACTGCAAATACTAAAGTATTTTCCAATAACCAGAACGAATACAATAGCTATCCATAGTTTTATTAATTATAGCCTGTTAATGACAGCACAGGTGCATAATACATAATTCCCAGACAAGATTGCACATTCTGGCTTTTGATGGATTTATAAAAATGTCTCCAGAAAAACAATTAAAAAAAATGCGCTTGCAATGCAAAACTGCACAGATATTTGCTTGACTACGTTAACCATAGTGTCGTCAGTAGCCTATGGCTAGTAGGCTGGCTGATGCTGACAGTGGAGTCTGTCGTCTAAACATTTGAATAGCATAAAAAATGCATCACTAAAGCAAACTGGAAAATGTATGCCATTTAAATTAAATGATAGTGTACATAAGTGTTTAGACCTTGTTATAAGCTTTCTAAATGATCTGTTTAATAGGAACTACTTGATTTGTGGCGTACTAACATGGCAACATTAAGAGGAGTGGCGGGGGGTACGTTAATGTATAACCGCACGCCTCGCGACCATTTTCTTTCGCTAAAAATACTAATTAAAACGTTAATTTTCACAAATAAAATGTTTGCAACCTTAACCTTAGCGCATTAACACACTCCAGACTGTGTGTTGCCAGGGAATAACCGCACACCTCCGGCCTTCGGCCTCGTGGCTTTCTACACTGCTGAGGTGTGCAGTTATTCCCTGACAATGGACAGTAAATGGTAAAATGGTAAATGGACTGCATTTATATAGCTGTTTGTCTGACCAACGATGGCAACCAAAGCGCTTTACAGAGCCTTACATTCACCCATTCATTCACACATTCATACACCAATGGCGGTGTCAGCCATGCAAGGCGCCAGCCAGCCCGTCGGGAGCAGCTGGGGTTAGCTGTCTTGCTCATAGACACGGGGATCAACTCACAAGCCCCCAGCTGAGTGCTTCTACATTGGAGTTTACCCCGGTGGAAGAGAGGGTCGCCTCCCTGTGCCTGCGGGTTGTGGGGGCGATCTCTGACTGTTGTTTATGGATATGCACCAAACAGGAGTTTGGAGATTTGGCCTTCTTGGAGACCTTGAAAGGAGTCCTGCATAGGGTTGGGTACCGAAACCCAGTTCCACTATGGAACTGGTTCCTACACAACCGGGAGGAATCGGACCGGATCATAACGCAAATTTCGGTTCCTAATTTTGATTCCACTTAATGTGTCGACTGAAATATTTTCCCTCTGATGCTGCGAAACGGACGTAAAAATATCACACTTTCTCTGTAGTCTACCATTAGCTAGATACCGTAAATGTAGGCTACTTTTAAAATGCCAAAAACTTCCCTAACTTTCATCCCGGAGTTTGTGAGTTCAAATCCAGATAGATGCTTTGTGTGTTTTTCTCTGTTCCAGCGTGATGCAAGCGTGTTGCACATTATATTATTTTATAATATATTATAATATTTTTTCAGTAACGTTAACCTTAATCCTAACCTTTAACCTCAGTAACAACATATACAATCAATGATAACCACATAACTAACCTTAACCGTGAACGTTAATATATAATTTAGAATGCTATGGAATGTGTGGAATGTTCTTGCATGAACCAGCGAAATGAAACATATGGTGCAACGTAATAGAAGGATGAATATAGCCTAATAACAAAACGGGCAGCTCAACGTAAAAACACCATAAATATTTTGGCATACAATTTAAATCATGTTTTCAAAATAGTTTCCTGAGAACGTCATTTGGGAGATCATCTGAGATACGGTAGCGCAAATGAATAAGTCAGAGCACGTCGTACAGTCTTGCTGTCACGCTCAGTCCCAATGAATAACGAATAGAAGCAATCCAGGTATGGCGGTTTTAATCAGATACTCAATATAACATACACATGTCCAGAACGAGAACAAGACAAGGTACACCAGCGGATTAACCAACAAAATACAGGCCACAAATGATCTGGTAATATACTCTCTTAATTACAATAGGCAACAGCTGCGTAACGGAACACTAGTGTCTATAATGAAACATAGAGAAGGCTAGAGGTCCACTTACCCTCCTCTAACCAATAACATATAAGGTACTACCACTGAACAATATAACCTGGACTTGACACTAATGAAATCCTAGTATTCCGGTGACTGAGAGAACCGGAAGGTCCTCGAAGATGGTGTGGGTGTGACACTTGCCAGAGAAGGCATATATGGTCATTTTTCTGCAAAAGAACTGCTAAAGTTTGAAGCTGGTTTAGTTAGCATACCAACTCAACATTTATTTTGTTGTTACTTGTTAATAGTATAACTGTTATTTATTATTAAATTATTGTAGTTGTGTGTTAGGTGGGGCTCCAGTTAGGGATTCCATAGTTTTGCTGCGGGACTTCATCGCACACGTGGGTAATGATGGAGACACATGGAGAGGCGTAACTGGGAGGAACGGCCTCCCTGATCTAAACCCGAGTGGTTGTTCATTGTTGGAATCTGTGCTAGTCATGGATTGTCTATAACGAATAACATGTTCAAACATAGGGATGCTCATAAGTGTACCAGAGCACCCTAGGCCAAAGGTCAATGATGGATTTTATAATTGTTTCATCTGATCTGAGGCCATATGTTTTGGACACTCGGGTGGCAGTACAGCAGGGGCAGTATTACACTCAATTCATCGCACCGTTTTGACAAAGAGAGCTGAGCCAGAAGGCAAAGCTCTCGATCTACCAGTCAGTTTTCTTTCCTACCCTCACCTATGGTCATGAAGGCTGGGTCATGACCAAAAGAACGATATCCAGGGTATAAGCGGCCAAAATGGGTTTCCTCGGGAGGGTGGCTGGCGTCTCCCGTAGGGTGAGAAGCTCAGTCATCCGTGAGGAGCTCGGAGTAGAGCCACTGCTCTTTTGCGTTGAAAGGAACCAGTTGAGGTGGTTTGGGCATCTGGTAAGGATGCCCCCTGGGTGCCTCCCTACTGGGAGGAGGCCTCGGGGAAGACCCAGGACTAGGTGGCGGGATTATATCTCCAACCTGGCCTGGGAATGCCCTGGGATACCCCAGTTGGAGCTGGTTAATGTGGCTCGGGAAAAGGAAGTTTGGGGTCCCTTTCTGGAGCTGCTGCCGTCGCGACCCGACCCCGGATAAGCTGACAAAGATGGATGGATGGATGGACCCATGCAGAGGTTGATAGCATAATCTAACTATATTTAATGTTTTTAAATATTCTCCCATCTTAGTTTTTCCCCACTAACCCTGCTACATTGGCAGCTCCAAAAACCCCCCTTGACCGATGCAGGATGGTGAAGGTCGCTCACATGTGTCCCAAATGTCGCTGAGCCGGACTATTCTTTTCGCACTGCTCATCCAAAAGGGAAGCCTTTAGTCAGCTCATTTGTTGATTATCCTCACTAACTATGCACACTAGGGGTTACTGGAGAGCGAAGTGGCAAGGAAGATAACCTGACTTATCAAGCCCAAATACCGGGCAGCGCTATGCCAATTTGCACTGCCTTGGAGGTCCGGGCAAAATTGGAGAATAGTCAGGCGCGAATTACTGACTATCATGGCATAGTTTGTTCTGCAAGGCAGCAACTTACCCCACTATGCCACACGGACCCCCACAAAAACACAATTGTAATGTTAAAATAAGAAGAGATTTTGGATCTGTGAAGAATTCAACTGTTGCAGATTTTTGAGTATATAAAAAATTATTACAACCTGTGTTCTCTGAAATCATGTTTTTCTCATATTCATAAAATGTTACATAATACCTTAAAAAACTCACAGAGAATTACAACGAGTTTCATGAGCAAAGGTGTGCAACTTCTGTTACATCCCTTTTCCTAGCAGATAAGTTGATTGCAACGAAAACCTAATAAAAGCCTAATAATGAATGATATGATACAGCCTGTGTAATTTGAAATAATATAGTTTCTCATATTCCAATGTTACATACTACTTTCAACATACATGGAGACTCTCTGAGCCTTTTTATGAGAAAAAGCTTAGATTAGACCGATGTACAACTTATTGACATCACTTTCCCTGGCAGACAAGTCGATGCCAAAGAAACAAAGCTTTCTGGAAACCATGAGAAAACAGACAGGATCTACCTACCTGTGTGCAAAATGACACCCCAGCGGAGCTCTATTCCACAAAAGTAAAAATAACATCAAAACAAAAACAAAATTCAAGTGGATTTATCTGTGAATAATGACAGATAAATAATATATATATTTTGTATTCTAATGTTACAAAAAACCTTCAACAAACAAAACAAACTGTATCCAAGTAGTTCTTAATCCAATGCAGTCATGGCTGGCTGGAAGCTGCAGAGGAGAATGCCCTGTTAATTGGGAAGATTATTATGTGAATGATTTACATTCCACATATTCGAGACCGCTCAGGGTGAGAAAATAATTTCCATACTGGTTGAATTTACATTGTCATGTCTCGACACGGCAATTGCGCGTTTGTGTGTGTCATGGAATGTTTTTCAAGACGTCTCGAGCTGGGTGCTTGAGCACTTCGCTCAGAAACCAGAATTTCCCCGCAATACACATTTCTCAAGATATTTTTGAACAATTTAATTTGCACTTACGTGAAATTTGTGAGAGACCTGCAAGTTTACACACTACAATGTTGTCTCATCTCAAGCTTTTCTTGAGCAGTGTAGAATATGTAATGTAAACGAGACCTTACTCATCCATCTCCCTTTCTTTCTCTCTCTTATCTTTTTCTAGGTGGTAAAGAAAGTGATAGCAGAAACCTCTAGTGGAGGTGTGTTGGCTAATGACTGTCTTGTGCACTTTTCTGTCAGTGCACTGCCCTTTGGTGGAGTAGGTAAGTATGGACCATTGTAACCCAGACACATTCAATTGCTATTTTAAAGTCAAATGAAGAGTGAAAACATTTGACTAACTTCTAACCATTCCTCCCCCTTTAGGCAACAGTGGTATGGGAAGCTACCATGGCAAGTTCAGCTTTGACAACTTGAGCCACATGAGAGCCTGTCTGATCAAGAAGCTGAAGATGGAGGGAGTTAATGACATGCGCTACCCACCCCACACTGCCAAGAAGCTTGGTTGGGCACGTTTCTTCATCCTGAAAAACCCTGACCTGTGGTGGATTGGCCGCATTACACTGCTTGCTATTGTCACTGTAGTAGCTGCAGTGGCGCTACAGGTGAGGATTGGTAGCTGGGGGAAGGGAGGCAAAGAGGGCTTG
>JACXGM010003446.1:0-41785 GCA_016801145.1 Umbra pygmaea
ACTGATAACTTCAACTATGCTAAAATAAATGTTACTGGAATGTTTTGAGGAATGTTTCATTTACACATTACGTGTTGTCTTTCTTAACACCGTATTGCACCTCGCGTGAACTGAAAAATCGATTCCTGAGCAATCGATGACAACTCATTCAGCACCTTCCCTTGGGACAGCGCCTTGTAACGTCGCACTTAAGAGGCAGATTAAGTGCGACGTGATAAGAAGCTTCTAAGGGAGACTTCGGGGAACACACTTACGAACGTAAACAACTTCTGTAAGATATATCTTTTAGAGTCTTCTTAGCGGGCTAAGAGTGAACGTTATCGGGGAACCGGGCCTTTGTTAGTTATAATTTGTTTGTTTTAATTTGTTCGTTTTAATGTTTAATGTTTTGTCATTTTCAGAGCGTTATATTAAGTTTGCTAGTTATAATTTGTTAGTTTTAATTTGTTAGGTTTAATTTCTTAGTTTTAATTTGTTAGTTTTAATTTGTTATGTTTAATTTGTTAGTTTTAGTCATTTTCAGTGATTCATATTAAGTTTGTAAGTTTTAGTTTGTTAGGTTTAATTTGTTAGCTTTAATTTTTCAGTTTTATTTAGTTTTAGTTTGTTAGTTTTAGGTAGTTTTAATTAGTTTGTTTTGGTTATTTTAGCTAGGTTTAGTTAGTTTAGTTAGTTTGTTTTAGTTACTTTTAGTTTGTTAGATTTAGTTAGTCATTTGTAGTTTATTAGTTTTAGTTAGTATTGGTTTGTTGGTTTTAGTTTGTTTTATTTAATTCATTTTATTTAGTTTTAGTTTGTTAGTTTCAGGAAGTCATTTTTAGTTAGTAGTTTTAGTTTGTTAGTTTTAGTTCATTTTATTTTGTTAGTAAGTTTTATATTGTTTGTTTTAGTTAGATTTAGTTAGTAGTTTTAGTTAGCTTTAGTTAGTTAGTTTTAGTTGGTTAGTTATTGTTAGTTTTAGTTAGTATTAGTTTGTTAGTTTTAGTTTGCCTATAAAATTAAATTACAATAAAAAACATGAGATGCATGACACAAGTGTTTGCCAATCTTTTCATTGTTGATTTTAAAATAAAACACAAGGTCCCACTGTTTAGCAAGAATAGAGGAATAAGCGATTTCATCAATACATCAGCTGTCAGACCGCTAAACATTAGACCACAGGAGATAAACATGACCAAACAGTAGGCTGCAGAGACTTTAAATATGTGCATGACTTTAAACCCACTTTTATGTTTACTATACTGAATGCACCATAAGCTATTGTATTGTTTTTTGGTGGAGGTCAAAAAATGTTTTTTTTTACATTTAATAAAGTACTTTTTTTTTCATCATACAAGATGCTAGGTAGATCTATACAAGGTCCTCTTTTTTGTTTATTATGGGAATACTTATTGTGGCTAGGTAAAATCTTTATCATAGGGTTCTACAGTATATCTAGGATTCTTCAAAGAACACCATGTATATACAGTGAGCTCCTTAAATCATTGGACACAGAATTGTTTTTGGTTATTTTGGTTCTGTACTCCAGCACTTTGAGTTTGAAAGGATACAATGAAAATTAGGTTGAAAAGCAGACTGTCAGTTTTAATTTGATGGTATTTTTTATTTAACCTTTATTTAACCAGGAGGGAATGTTGAGAACAATTTCACATTTGAAATGGCGACCTGGCCAAGATTAAAGTGAAAAGGTGCAAAATGACACAAAGTTTCACATGAATTACAGACATTACACATGAATTACACAGGGGAATAAAATAGAGGAAAGAAATATAGTGGAGGTATTTTGGAAAGTGGGTTTAGCAAAAACACAGAGTTTGTTCACTCAGAGTTGATGGAAACTCTGGGTTTATGCTTTAAAAAAGACAGTTCAGCGTTACTCTTAGTGAGTTTCCATGGCAACATACTCTGTGACTCTAACTTGCTTGCAAGCAGGTTTTATTCAACTAACCCTGAGATTGTCCTACTCTGTAACTGAAACCTGCCGTCCGAATGTGTCAGGCAGGGCGTGTCCTCACCAATTGATTTTGAAGCACAAATAGACTGGGAAAAAAAGCTGTCTCTACTTAATAAAATAAGTAAACTTTTTGTATATAATTTGTATGTACAGTAGTTTCAGCAAGCCTCTGAATTACTTAAAATTGTATTTCAAGTACCCTATAGATTCTATGCAAAAGTTGAAATAATTAAGTAAAATGTACAATACGTAGTTTTTGGCCACCAGGGGGCTCTCAATCAAACTATAATGGAAAACTACATATTGTACCTTTAAGTAAAGGCTGTATTTTTATCAGTGTACTCACGGGAAAGGGTGATCAGACACTGTTTGGATGTTTCATAATTTCCTGATGGATATATTTGACCGTTACTGGTTTTCTGCACAATCTATCCTTTATCTGAATAATATTCTCAACCCACAAAACATTCAATGTGATGTGGACGTGCTTTCAGTTTGCATAAAGTATTTTACATTTAGTTTTTTTGTCAATGGGAGTTTTTTATATAACATTGTTGACACTGAGACTATTTTCAAGGCAACCTGTCTGTTACGCCTGCCCAGCAGATAGCAGGCATAAACATGAACTGAGCAAAGACTCATTATATATAAGTTGAAAATGTTTTATGTCCCTTTAAGGAAGGTGACACCTCTCTCGAGTTTGGGCATTTGCTACGATAGGGGTTAGGCTAGGCTGGTATCTTGTAGATCTGTTTGATTAATGATTACGTTCAGCCATGTTCTATTAGTTCATTACGTTTCCTTCATACAAGCTGCCCAGACTAGAGAGTGGTGTCGGTCATTGTTTGATTTATTGTTACGTGTATCTGTGAAGGCTGTTCGTCCAGGGAGCTGAGCTAATTACGGGTATGTTGTGAAAAGAGTGTAGTTATGCTTGGGTTAGTAATGCGTATGCTCCGTACATTTATATGTAAGCCATTCAGTGTCCGTGCCACTGTTTTAAGAGCATGTAGGCTATATTGTATTGTCATTGTGCTACTTGCATTCTGAGTCCTGTAAACTCCTTGGATTATTTATTAAAGTATATATAATCTGTCAACTGCATCTACTGTCTCCGGTCTCTCTCCCTCACCACGTCACTACCCCACTACATGACACTGTCAGGCTGTCCAATGTTCCAATAAGTAAATTAGCTAAATACAATCTGGACCACCCTGCTGATGCAGGAGATGGGCGAGCAGTCAGAGATACAATTGTAATTGACACCTTCACGTCCCCAGTGTCCCCAGTGTTAAATAGGGTGTTGGTGACAAACTGGATGGCACTGTTATAGACTATGCTAACTTCTTCAGGAGGGATATAGAGGCAGTTCAATAAATGACATCACCAAAGTCTAGGTTTGGGAGGATAGTTATTTTTAGCAGGGTATGTTTGGCAGCATAGGTACATATTAGGTGAACAGTTTTGAAATCCTAGAACTTTTTGTACATAGTCCTCCTCATTTTCGAACACCAAAAATCATTGGACAGTTCAACATAATGTAGAATAAAGTAATAATTGTTAATATCTGGTTGCATATCCTCTGAATGCAATGACTGCTGGAAATCTGTGATGCATCAACATCCCCAGACGCTGGTATCTTCCCTGGAGATGATCTGCCAGGCCTGTACTGCAGCCATCTTCAGTTCCTGCTTGTTTCAGGGACTTACCGTATTCCCTTCCAATTCCAACTCATTTTCAGCATGTAATCACCCAATTGTCATTTAATCCTTTCAAACTCAAAGTGCTAGAGAACAGAACCAAAATAAAAATAAATTGCCACAATTTAATGAATTATGGAGCTAACTGTATATGATTTATTAGTAAACCTATACTAACACACGGTTACAAGAAATAAATGGTTTATGGCTGAAAATAATATTACGTTGACTTGCAAAGTCATTTAGAATTCCTACTGGAATCCAGCCATAATTAAGATATCCCAAGTAGCATTGTTACCCAGAACTGGCATTCAACATGACTTCTAGAGTATGGATTTTTTGCACATTGAGAACGTGTGAATAATCAAAACTAGAACCACCATCTTAGTAACAGGTGCAATATATCAAACCGAAGTTGTTTAGAAAACTGTACTATTTTAATCATTGTACTGTATATGTAAACTAAATTTTTTAGATGAGCATGCTGGGAAATATGGTAAAATGTAAAACACTTTTTGCCTTCTGAAGAATCCATGTTGCATTTTAACGAATCATCAAAGAAGCCTTTGTCCCAAAGACAGTTATAGAATATAAATGGAACCATTTGCATTTCAGAGAACTCTTGTCTCCAGAAAGTGTTCATCAGATGAAAATGACCATAAGATATCCAACTGAAAATACTCCTTTTGGATCTGTTTATAAGCGTATATTGTAAAATCTGTTCTTCACAAGTCATCAGTCTCAGCTTGCTGTAAGAACATACCCCCCACACCAACCAAAATGTAAATTCAATATGGGTGGGGCCTGTGTTTGGTGTTGTTGGGCTGTGAAGGAGAGCCCTCCCACCTCTGTAAAATCTCCTGTCCTGGCAGGCTGATCAATCAGGAATGAGGAGCTGCATTCTTCACAACACTTTCATGCACCCTGCTGTTTCCCAGGAAAAGTCCACACTAACTCTGAGGTAAGCTAACAAATCTAATCATTCATTCAATACAGGCCAGGGGGTGTATTGGTATCAGCAGGTATAAGTGTACTTTGTGACATTGCTCACTCATATTTTTCTTCTTTTTATCTTGCTGTGTGCAGTGCAGTTTATTGTATTTTCTTCAGAGACAGAAACGTAATAATGAATAATACACACAAAAAGTGAATAATAACAGGACATTTTCTTATAACATCTTCCTTATAAAATCTTGTCTTTTGAAGAAACATTTCTTCATACCACACTTTGTCAAGCAAAACAAATGTTGAACTTGATTTTAGATATGAACAAAGTTAACATCCATGTCTGCCTAGGTAATGAGGTACAATGTGCGCAGAAGCTTTTTTCCTATTTGCTTAGGTGTGCAGAAATGTATTTCTTATTCTTAGCTCCACAACAAGAGACACTATGCATGTTCTTATTACTTAGTACTAACCCATGTGCCTAGCCTTGGCTATAAAGACTGGGGGTAGTGAGGTGCTTGTTGTACAGTCATGTGAAGAGCAGGTTGGATTAAGTCAGCACACCCTAAGGCACCAAAGAACATAATACATATGAAGCAGTAGGATGATACATTCTTAGTGTCCCAGGGTGAATATTCTGCCTGCTGAATGGATTTAGCATTCTGCTTATACCCATTTATCCATGTGAGTCAATACAGTTCATGAAACAACAACATATGTTATGTATCTGTATTCATTTAAATGAGAACTTATAGTCATATTAAACTATTTAAACCTAGTCTACACACCTCTTACACAATGTGAACATTTCTCTGTCTTAAAATGAAATCTAAAGAGGATTCAATTAAACCAGGACTCAAAAAAGCCTACTCAACATTTTCAAAGTATTAATAAAAAAATATATGTTGGTTTTGAACTTCACACAACAGCATTAATTGTTGGGGGAGGCACTATTGTCAACCCAGTTGTGGATGGTTAAAGAAGAATCTACCAAACTTGCACAATTTCTACAAAACATATTATTATGCTGTCAATAAATATAAATAACCGTATAAATATACAGATTTTATCAAAATTATACTTGGTTGTGATTGAGAATCACTGACAGCCAGCATTGTTTAAGCCTTGTCTCTCCTGAATCAAATCTCAATTTAAGAACATTTAACAAAGGACTGAGACTGGATCATTCAGGAACACTCAATCGTAGAAAGCCATTGTGGTTTGCTTTCATCTTACATTCATTAAATAAGTATCTGTAAAACTAAAACTCCATCACAATAATTGAAAATAGTTTTCCAAATGCTATTGTTTTGGTATTTGTAGCACAAATCTTTTCCAGAGACATTTGAATATTGCTCTCCATCAATCATTACCTGTCCAAATGAAAGGAAATCTACATTACATACCAGATCATATTAAGGATTGGCAACAATCCCCACTGGGGCCCTTCAGGGGTGTGTCCTTAGCCCTCTGCTTTATTCCCTGTTAATGCACTGGGGCCCTTCAGGGGTGTGTCCTTAGCCCTCTGCTTTATTCCCTGTTAATGCACTGTGTGGCTTCGCACATCATCAACTCTATCATCCTGTTTGCCAATGACAGCAAAGTTGTAAGCCTAAAATGTATGTCAGCATTCAGAGAAAAGGTAAGCAAACTCGTATTATGTTACTAAGACAACAAACTCTCCCTCAACATCATCAAAACAAGGAAGATGATTGTTGTGATTCAGAAGCTGAGGAACACGCCCTGATCCACACCATGCAAAGCTACAGTAAAGAAAGCCCCTCTGTGTTCACATAGTTGAGGACTGTGAATCTATCAACATTGTCAAGACCACAGAAAAATGTTTAAACAAGTTTGGTATGCCACCTTGAATCCTTTCCAATAATGTACTACTCCTCCATCAAGAGCATCTGGACCAGCTGTGTCACCGCCTGGTACAGGAACTCCTGGTCCAACACGTCCACACAGACCTAAAGGGGTAGATAAGACGACCCAGCAGAGCCAAGCTCCCAACAATCCAGGACATCTCTCCAAAACAATGCCTGACAAGGCCCAAAGCATTATCAAGAACTGTTTGTACCCAACCAATCAATGCACTATATCTCTTACCATCATTTATTATACAGTTCACCTTTCTAATCATATGCACACTCAGTCAGACATCTCTCGTAAATTATTTGCACATGCTTGCCACACTTCAACTGCTGCTACCAGATTCCTTTTTTACTATATATTAATGCTCAGACTGTTACTATTTACTGCTAAACTATTTACTGATACAAAATATAAATATTCTGACTCCCTCACCAGATAGACATGTGAATATTGCACATGCTACTCACCAGTTTGTACCATTTATTCACACTAATATATTCATCAAGTGATATCCCTTATTATTACACATTTCGTATCTATTAATTTACTATTACATTATTAAATAATATCACTTATTACTACACATTTTGAATGTATTCATTTATTGTTTTTACTTTCTATATTTACAGTTTAACAACTTTAACTAAACATTTTTTAACAGCAACTAGTCCTGTTAATTTGCAGAAAGTAAAATAATAATCATTAAAATTTGACCATGCCAGAATGAACAACATTTTTCAACAATTTCAAAACATTCCTGACTATGTGGGAAAAACATTGGATCATCTCTGAATCCAGCGGCACCTGGGAAATGTGTCAGCCTCGGAAAGCGCTTCCACATAGTGTCTCAACAGTGTGACAATGTGTCTAGTGAGTCCTGTAGAGGATGATATAATACTTACAGTACATACTCTACTAAATCAATAGCATCCTATTCCATGTAGTGCTTTGTGTCTGATTACTAGGGTGTAGTGTGCCATTTAGGATGGAGGCAACAGGTGATGCTGACACATACATACACGTGATATAATTGCTGTATTTGTCATTGGCAGACGTGCAATTGCTGTGTCGTAATGGTGAATAACCACACAGTCTAGAACAAAAAGACAACCAGTATCTTATCAACCAGCAAATTACTAGAATGAGTTGTGATAGATTATAGTGTTGGAGGGAAAATGTATTTGGATGGGATGCCCTGCTTATTGTATTTTGGGTTGTTTAGTCCATCACTTGCCTGACTAAACAATAAGTGTCATATCTCAAAGGCTAAAACATACTGTCCTCTCCCTTACAGGAAATGGGATGCAAGGCTGGGACATATCTAGCCTTTTTCTTTCTCCTGGCTAGTTTGGCTGTCATCATAACTATATCTGTAATCCAGACCCATAAGCAGACCTTTGAGTCGCGTCTTAAGGTAAAAAAACAGCTACGCTGCTGTTCTTCGCTCAAATAGATGTGCTTACAATGGCACTGTGTTATCCCAGGAATGAAGGCTATCATTTAAACGCGCAATGACATATCAGGCTGGTTTTCCAGAGCCCGATTAAGAGGTAGGCCAAACATCAATGAATGGGGGAAGTTAGCAGAGATGGTGAACTAAAGACAAGGCTGGTTTGTATTCAAGGCATGTTGCCGCTGGCGAAACATTGGATGTGAATGGGACACGCATTTAAAGTGAAAGTGGAGAGGACATGACTTGATTAGAGGGTTAACAGATCATTTTCTATCAATGAAAGTGTGACTCACATTTCTCTACAAAATTTAATCTGCATTTAGTCAGTACACATGGAAAATATTAGATAGTAACTAAAGCAAATAGTTGGGTGATTTGAATCCTAATCTGGTTCTCAAATGGCCATTATTGCCCTTTGGCCTGTTGTGAAGTTCCAGAGGGCAAACGATTGATATGCGTTTGTCTTATGCCTGGCTGAGTGTTTAAGTGTGGCTTTCCTGTGGTTACAGAGTAGCTGCATTTTTCATGAATTCCGGTCCTTTTCCTGTTCTTAGCTTTATAGAAGAAATATTGATACCATAGAGTTCAATCATTGTTGTTTTAGCCAATCAGGAGCTAAGTGCACATATTAGACTAGAAACATGAGATGAAACATAATTCAAACTAACAATAAACTGTTAATGCAGTGCAGATGGTTATTGTTGGTTGATACACAATTCATAAGTTTTGCTCTTGGTACATATTGATCCATAAAACATTAATGCTACTGAGATGCTTTATTGTAATTTTATAATCAGTGGGACACTTTGTTTGATCCAATGGTGTTTATTAATTGTGAGCTAATTCATGGATTTTACATTAAGGGCTAGTGGTTGTTTATTATAAGATTGTTGATTGCCTGTCATTATAGAAAGATTATTTACTTATGCCACAGACAAATTCTATCTATGGTCAGACATCAGAAAATAAAATTAATTATACAGTATGCAATAGACTTACCACATAAATTCAGATAAAACTATAGATTAATAAATTGGATTTGCTGTTTATATTACATAAAAATCTTGAACATTTGGCACTTACTTGAACATTACTTTACAATTTTTTTAAATCTCAAAATGTATTTTAATTATATGTATCTGCATGTTTACCAAAATTCCCATATGTAAGCATTTTACACTAGTCTACAAATGTAGATAATGAAACACTCAACGAATCGAAAAGTTCATTGATTTGGTTGATATTTTCCTGTTCTCTTCTGTGTGTAGTATGGCATAGTAATCGACTCAGGCTCATCTCGATCAACTGTGTATTTGTATCAATGGCCAGCTGAGAAGGAGAATAACACTGGGCTGGTGAGTCAGAGACTCAGATGCTTGGTCGCTGGTAAGTCAGCATGTCTATAATTTAGTTGATTGTTATTTATTTTCATTTATCCATTTACAACATTTTATCCCTAGAAGATGAAATTAACTTTGCTTTCCAATTTTGTTGATATTTGTTGGTATACTTTATATAGTATTTAGTCAAGTCAAGCATTTATTTGTCATATGCACAGTAACATGAGGGGGTCATTCTGTAAAGATAAATTCTTAAGACACGGCAGGTGATATCTACACTGTAAAAACAGTCAAAAATCCATCCATCCATCCATCCATCCATTATCGTCCGCTTATCCGGGATCGGGTCGCGGGGGCAGCAGCTCAAAGGGGAACCCAAACGTCCTTTTCCCGAGCCACATTAACCAGCTCCGACTGGGGGTTCCCGAGGCGTTCCCAGGCCAGGTTGGAGATATAATCTCGCCACCTAATCCTGGGTCTTCCACCGAGGCCTCCTCCCAGCTGGACGTGCCTGGAACACCTCCATAGGGAGGCGCCCAGGGGGCATCCTTACCAGATGCCCAAACCACCTCAACTGGCCCTTTTGACGCAAAGGAGCAGCGGCTCTACTCTGAGATCCTCATGGATGACTGAGCTTCTCACCCTATCTCTAAGTGAGACGCCCGCCACCCTCCTGAGGAAACCCATTTCAGCCGCTTGTACCCTCGATCTCGTTCTTTCGGTCATGACCCAGCCTTCATGACCATAGGTGAGGGTAGGAAGAAAGACTGCCTGGTAGATTGAGAGCTTTGCCTTCTGGCTCAGCTCTCTTTTCGTCTCAATGGTGCGATATATTGAGTGTAATACTGCCCCCGCTGTGCCGATCCTCCGACCAATCTCCCGCTCCATTGTCCCCTCACTCACGAACAAGACCCCAAGGTATTTGAACTCCTTCACTTAGGGTAAGGACTCATTCCCTACCTGGAGTAGGCACTCCATCGGTTTCCTGCTGAGAACCATGGCCTCAGATTTAGAGGTGCTGATCCTCATCCCAGCCGCTTCACACTCGGCTGCGAACCGATCCAGTGAGTGCTGAAGGTCAAAGGCCGATGATGCCATCAGGACCACGTCATCCGCAAAAAGCAGCGATGAGATCCTCAGCCCACCGAACTGCAACCCATCCCCACCCCGACTACGCCTCGATATAGTGTCCATAAATACTACAAACAGGATTGGTGACAAAGCGCAGCCCTGGCGGAAACCAACCCTCACCTGAAACGAGTCCGACTTAATGCCGAGAACCCGGACACAGCTCTCGCTTTGGTCGTACAGACATTGGATGGCCCTAAGAAGGGACCCCCTCACCCCATACTCCCGCAGCACCTCCCACAGTATCTCCCGGGGGACCCGGTCATACGCCTTCTCCAAATCCACAAAACACATGTAGACAGGATGGGCATACTCCCAGGCCCCCTCCAGGATCCTTGCTAGAGTAAAGATCTGATCTGTTGTTCCACGACCAGGACGAAATCCGCAATGTTCCTCTTCGACCTGAGGTTCGACTATCGGTCGAACCCTCCTTTCTAGCACCTTAGAGTAGACTTTACCAGGGAGGCTGAGAAGTGTGATAACCCTGTAATTGGCACACACCCTCTGGTCCCCCTTTTTGAACAGGGGAACCACCACCCCAGTCTGCCATTCCTTTGGCACTGTCCCAGACTTCCATGCAATGTTGAAGAGGCATGTCAGCCAAGACAGCCCCTCCACACCCAGAGCTTTCAGCATTTCTGGACGGATCTCATCAATCCCTGGGGCTTTGCCACTGTGGAGTTGTTTGACTACCTCAGTGACTTCCACCAGGGAAATTGATGACAATCCCCCATCATTCTCTAGCTCTGCCTCTGATATTACCAGTACTTTTTCAATTATTTTACAGACATTTCCTTCAAGACAATACAAAAACACAGTAAATGTCAGTTAACACACAGAGCTGACATTACTTGGTAACGGACATCTACTGTGTTTATAAGTACAGTACTTTCTGTAATTATCATGAAGGAAATGTCTGTAAAAATAACAGAAAAAGTACTGGTATTTTTTATTTGATGCATGCAACATGTTCAGAAAAAGTTAGACAGGGGCAATTTAGGACTAATAGCGATGAGACAAGTTGAAATAAGAAGGTGATGTGAAACAGGTAATCGTGTAATCATGGTATAAAAGGAGCCTCCCAAAAAGCCCTACTGTAGACCTTCAAAAGCAAGGATGGGTCAAAGCTTGCCAATCTGCCAACAGATGCGTCAGCGAATAATCCCACAATAAACACTTTGAAAACAACATTCCCCAAAGACAAATTGGTAGGATTTTGGGCATTTCACCTTCTACAGTGCACAATATAATTAAAAGAGTCAAGGAATCCAGTCAAAACTTGATGCGTAAAGGTCAAGGCCAAAAACCACGTCTGAATGTGCATGATCTCCACATGTAGCATTAGAAATATAGTTTAAAAGACATTACCGTTCGTGTATACAGCCAGGCGCCATCTTCGGAAAACAGACTGAATCAGTGAAACCATACAATTCGTGCTACGTGAGCTGAACTGTGACTTGGAATCTTCCATGACAAGAGGTTTAGAAATATAGTTTAAAAGACATTACCATTCGTGTATACAGCCAGGCGCCATCAGGTTTTCTTCCAGAATGGTCCTCTATTGGGCTCCATCCATCTTCCCATCAATTTTAGCCATCTTCCCTGTCCCTGCTGAAGAGAAGCAGGCCCGACCATGATGCTTCCACCATGTTTGACAGTGGGGATGGTGTGTTTAGGGTGATGAGCTGTGTTGCTTTTACACCAAACATAACATTTTGCATTGTTGCCAAAAAGTTCAATTTTGGTTTCATCTGACCAGAGCAACTTCTTCCACATGTTTGGTGTGTCACCCAGGTGGCTTGTGGCAAACTTTAAATGACACTTTTTATGGATATCTTTCCGAAATGGCTTTCTTCTTGCCACTCTTCCATAAAGGCCAGATTTGTGCAGTATACCTTTATTTATATACGACTGATTTTTGTCCTATGGACAGACTCGCCCACCTCAACTGTAGATCTCTGCAATTCATCCAGAGTGATCATGGGCCTCTTGGCTGCATCTCTGATCAGTCTACTCCTTGTATGTGCTGAAAGTTTAGAGGGACTGCCGGGTCTTGGTAGATTTGCAGTGGTCTGATACTCATTCCATTTCAATATTACCGCTTGCACAGTGCTCCTTGGGATGTTTAAAGCTTGGGAAATCTTTCTGTATCCAAATCCGGCTTTAAACCTCTCCACTTCAGACCTCTGAGACTCACAGACCAGGTGCATTTATACAGAGACTTGATTACACACAGGTGGATTCTATTTATCATCATTAGTCATTTAGGTCAATATTGGATCATTCAGAGATCCTCACTGAACTTCTGGAGAGAGTTTGCTGCACTGAAAGTAAAGGGGCTGAATAATTTTGCTCGCCCAACTTGTCCCAATTTTGTTCCACTTCATGATTGTCTCTCACTTGTTGTTGCTTCTTCACAAAAAATTACAGTTTTATATCTTTATGTTTGAAGCCTGAAATGTGGCAAAAGGTTGAAATGTTCAAGGGGGCCGGATATTTTCGCAAGGCACTGTTTGTCCTTATTTCCAGTGGTTCCCAAACCTTATTGGTTACTGTACCACCAGGGAACACATGTTTGGGATCCACTACCCAGGCAGAAGTGGTTTGCTCAACTATTTACTTCACCCATCTGCAACTAAACAACTCTTTAGACAAAGTTGCATTCGGAAAGCCACACCCAAAAGGCAACAGTAACTCATATACAGTAACCACTCATTTCAACCATGACATGCAGAAGAGCATCTCTGAATGCACAACAGGTTGAACCTTGAAGCAGATGGGCTACAGCAGCACAAGACCACAAGTCCCCTTAGTACCAATTGAGTATTGTTGCTGACTTGTCCATCCCTTGACAACAGTGTACCCTTCTTCTAATGGCTACTTCCAGCAGGATAACACACCATGTCACAAAGCTCACATCATCTCAATCGGGTTTCTTGCATATGACAATGAGTTCACTGTACTCAAGTGGTCTTGTGCTGTGTGTCATAGGATTTATGAAAACACTTGTAAAAAGCACTCAGCTCAGTTTTGATCTTCCTCTCCAGGCCCTGGTATCTCTGACATGTTAATTGATGCTGCACAGGACAAAAAGTCCTGGGCGTCAATCAGAGAATGTATGAACAACATCACGCAAATAGTTCCTGAAGACCAGCTCAATTCAACCATCCTCTACCTTGGTGCAACTGCTGGGATGCGACTATTACAGTATGTTCCTCCTCTGATTGTACCTTAATATGCAGTATGGGATGCGACTATTACAGTATGTTCCTCCTCTGAGTGTACCTTAATATGCAGTATGGAGTCCTCTATACGTATATCTCATGTCCATTTAATCTAGCCACACTTCATAGTTGAACTACTGGGAATGAAAGTAAACACACTAGTACATTTTCTATGTAAATATAGTGAAACGTGCGGACACACACTTTGAAAAATGTTGGTGAGTGATATACAGTATAACCTCAACAGATCTGTTTCTCTCGTGTTTATAAGATCACAAAATGAAGCAAAATCCAATGAAATATTGCAGAACCTTCAAAACTACCTCCAGTCTCTGCCATTTAACTTCCAAAATGCCTCCATCATGTCAGGGGAAGAGGAAGGACTCTATGGTTGGATCACTGTCAACTACCTGATGGGAAACTTTCTAGAGGTACTACAACAAAAAAAACATTTGGCTTGACCTGATTTCACCAATGAAGGATATTCAAAGTATTAATACTGTATATATTGCAACATGTTGTTTGAGCAGTTTGAGTTGTTTACTATATATTTTTTGAAAACTAAAAAGCATCCTTTGTTTTAAAGAAAAACATGTGGAACATGTGGGTGCGGCCTGCCGGAGGGAAGATGGTGGGCTCTATGGACCTAGGAGGTGCATCCACACAAATAGCGTTCACCCTCCCAGATCCCACTGCCCAGGGGCCAGACATTGTACGAGTATCCCTCTATGGCTACGAATATAACATCTACACCCACAGTTTCCTGTGTTACGGGAAAAACGAGGCAGAGAAAAGAGTCCTCGCTTCTTTAGTGAAGGTACTGTTTGACGTAAATCTAGTTTCACAACTATTTGATTTCATCCCAACATTTGGTCTTGCCTGAAGTACCGTATTGTTTGGGTTTGCAGTTTTAGGATTATTCTGTTAGTTACATCACCAGCAGCTAAAGTTAGAAAAAGAAACTGAAGACGCAATTTGTTTTGAAGTCATTCCTCACATTTGTCTACCGCAGTTTTTTAAGCATGATGATGATGACAACTACAACACTTTCATACTTAGCTAAGTGCCTGGTGCTCTGTGTGTAATTAATGCATTAGTTCAGTCTGAGACCACAAGATCCATTAATATCTAATTACTCCAGAACAGGAAATCTTTACCCTCTCTCAGAGATGAGGCAAAGTGTATTGTATTAAATGTATTAAATTTTATTGATGAGTTAATTTCTAGTCCATTTCAAACTTAGTCGAAAAGTAGCTACCGGTACTTTGATATGTTGGTTGATGATTCATGCAGAACTGACAACAATATATTTTAGGAGACAAAACAAACTTGTGGTAATACTTTACTAAAAGGTGTCTATACCTGTGTAGCCTAGTCCTGCTGTGTAGACTAGTACTGTGTAGCGACTAGTACTGTCACTGTAGTTGAAACGTGGTTCAAGCTCTATTGCTGATATTAAGAGTAATAAAGCTAGCTTAATACTCTATTTCTGTACTGTCTCACTGATCTACCACAGAACTCTAAGGATGTTACAAATGTGGTCAATCCTTGCTTCAGTCTGGGTTACAACATGACTGTGGAGGCTGAGTTTATCTTTGGGACCAAATGCACAGAGGTTCCATCCAACTATGACCCTAAGCAGAAGATCACGCTGGTGGGATCCTCTGACAGTGGAGCCTGTAGGGACATGGTGCACTCCATATTTGACCTGACGTGCAAAAACAACTGCTCGTTTGATGGAGTCTACCAACCACCCGTTGGATCTGGGAACTTTCTGGTACAAACACACACACCTAGGATAGCAGTATTTACCTAACCAAAATTCTGTATTTGGGAATTTTAATCTTGCGATTTATAGTAACATTGCTAATTCATACGGTGCCATGAAAAATCTCCATTACAGATTGTCCATCACTCAATTTAATCTACTGCAATGCCCCTCCAGGTCTCTGAACACTACTTTGTTGAGTTTGTCCTCTCTAACACTATGCACAATGTACTCGGCCACAACCCCAATGATCACGTGCTGTCCTAGTCTTCATTCCATCTTCATTCCATCTACAGTCACCTCTCTCCTATCATCTCCCCAATCTGCTAAACACGTCTCCCTTTGGTCTAACATAACAGGACAACTAAACTTTTGGATGACATCTTCATCTCTCTCTGCCGCTAAAGCCCCTATCGATCCCTCTAAATGTAATGCTTCTTCTAATCATAAGAAAATATTTGACACCTTATCCTGATTCCTCCAAACTCCCAAGTCTTTCTCGTCCTTCTTCTCTCTCTGTGGACGACACGGTTGATAACCTCATTTGAATCAGCCTATTGATTTCACTGGTCTAACACTCTAAACTCATATAGCTCTAAACCAGAACACTTCATCAAGCTCCTTAACCGTACGCCCCAGACCCGTAATTAGCCAAACATTGTTGTTGTGCCAGTCATGTTTCTGACATGTCAGTCACTAAATTGTATAATAGAATATGGGAAAAAAGTTGCTTAGTCTGATGAGTTTTGATTTCTGCAGGAACATTCATATGGTAGAACCTTTGGAGCATTCTCAAGAAAAAAAGCTATGAGGGTGGGAGGCTATTCTGACATCCTGCAAAGACGTTTTCAGAAACTCTCCATAAAATCACAGGTTCAATGGATGCAAGAATTGTGAAGGTGATATCAATGAAGGGGTCCTATGTTAACATATAACTTGCCCTGTTAAGATTTGTTTGATTCAGTAAATACAGTTGTATAGGACAGACCTCTGTATAGGACTGACCTCTGTATAGGACTGACCTCTGTATAGGACAGACCTCTGTATAGGACAGACCTCTGAATAGGACAGACCTCTGTATAGGACAGACCTCTGTATCACATAGACCACTGTATAGGACAGACCACTGTATAGGACAGACCACTGTATAGGACAGACCACTGTATAGGACAGACCACTGTATAGGACAGACCACTGTATAGGACAGACCACTGTATAGGACAGACCACTGTATAGGACAGACCTCTGTATAGGACAGACCTCTGTATACGACAGACCTCTGTATACGACAGACCTCTCTATACGACAGACCTCTCTATACGACAGACCTCTGTATCACATAGACCACTGTATAGGACAGACCACTGCGACAGTAATTTGCGTGGTTATGACACAACAGTTAGCATATTTTCACAAAAACGGCTGCTACGGGGCCATAACGTGAGATACAAGGTAATGGAGTTTTTTATACATTGTCCTGTTTATAATAGTTATTATTAATAGCAATCATTCATAGTTATCATAATTAAGTTAGTTTAAATATCACAGTCCTACCTGCTGATAAAACACTGCTTGTTTACTTGTTATAGCATACTTTAACTCAAGGGCGTAGGAACGAGTTTGATATACGATACATTTTTTTTTCACACCATATATTTTTCACAAATTACTCTTATTATTGGGGCGGACCACATTGTCTTTAATTTATTACAATCATGGATACATTCTAAAACCTCACCTCACGCTCTCCAGTGCCACCTGCCTAATTATTTTGTCTCTTCCACGGCTTCATCACAGTTCTCCTAATAAATAAACAATTGTAGCCTATATGATATTGCAAACAAAGTAATAGTGAACTTCTATATGATCAGTTATGTTTATCTTTGTCTCTTTTGTATTTGAAAAATGTAAAAAGGATGCATATTCATCCTTAATTTATTTTAAGACCTTACCTCACACCCTCCACCTGTTACTTTATCTATAACTCCTTCATGTGCCACTCCTTCCTCACCTGCCTCTTCCCTGATGGTACCAGGATTCTCCTGATGACACATTATATAATTCTTGTAATGTTAATCTAGGCTTGGTAAATGATAGGTTATGATGTTGTCCTGTCCTTGTGTAAAATGTGTTGTATACTTACACTAATTTGACTCTTTGTAAAAAACTTCAGTAACGTTATGTCCTTTGATGATGGTTTTTATTTTTTGTGGGGTGGCATTATGCTGAAATGAGATGACAGAACATTTTACTTTTGCTAAGGTTAACACAGAGAAATCGATTGCCAGCTAGGCCTATATTTATAGCTATGTGGCTAGCTATCTAACGTAACATTAGTTAGCACCTCTCGCAAAGCATAACACACATGCCATTCAAAATTCCATTGTTAGTTTAATTTTCATGTGCCTCCGGTCCATAATTCAATTTTAAAAAGCTTGCTAATTTCAACCACTTGACTGAGACTAATTTACCTCATACAAAGTTAAGTCTTATTCATGTTCAAAGCCGGTGCACACCGGTAACATATTTTTATGTTTTTAGTGTAATGTTAACTTTCTCTCAAAACATGTTTGACTGTGGGCAGGGTGTTCTTTTGAATGCATCCTTCATTCTACTTCTTCCAGACATACCGCTGGTCCATCGTGCTGAAAAAGTTCCAGTTTTGTTTTATGGCTCCACAGAACAGAATCCCAAAACCCCTGTGGCTTCTTTATATGATTTGGAGCATATTGGAGGTGACTTCTCCTGTACCTGGGTCAGTAGTGGTGTATGTCTTCTGGCATGGAGTTCTGGCATGGAAATCTTCTGCGTTTAGTATGCGCCTAACTGTGCTTACTGAAACCTCAGTGCCTGTTGTCACCAAGTCTTGGTGCAGGTCTTTTGCAGTCTATCAAGGTTTCTTCAAATCCTGCCATCTCAGAAATCTGGTTGTTGCTGTTGATAGCTTCATTTTTACTGCCTTCTTCATGTAACCACCATTCCCTTCAATTTGAACTTGCAAACTATGCTTCCAACGGTGTCTCTGGGAACATTCAGTGCCTTCACTATCTTTTTGTATCCTGTTACTTGTTTGTAAAGGGCGATGATCTCTTCCCTTAATTTGGGACATGTTTCTCACACTCAGTCCAACATGACACAAGCCCCTAGCCAGTTCTGGTGCACACCTAGTGTGCCTTTGATTAATGAAGCCCTTGATTTATTGCATCAGGTGTGCTTGAGACAACACCTGTTTTACATATTTGTTGTGTTGTGAGAAATTTTATTAATGGGGTTGAATAATTTTGATACTGGTGAAGTCATTATGAGTTGCATTTCCAGTTGGATTTTGGTAAACCACTTGCTGCATTTGTTATGTTGAGCTATTTAACATTTCTTTATATTATTATTTTTCCATTTTGTTGAGCTATTTTAATTGCTTTTGTTTGATTTGTCTGAGCCAAACGCTCATAGGACTTTTAGTTATTGAAAAGTGTTCTCCAGGCAGATCTGCCTTGGAGGCAGAAGTCCTTTGATTGGTTGATTCAAAACTGAGGGCGGACCTCATATTAAGTTTAATTTTGATTTATAATTACGATTTATATATATATATATACCACAGGATTACATTTTCACACTCCAGTGTGGTTAAGGTTAGGGTTAAGGTTAGGTGTAAGGTTAGATATGATTAAAAACTGCGAAAACTATGCTCATGTGCACATTTTCGATGTCATGTGAGGTCTGCCCTTTGAATCAACCAATCAAATAACTTTTGCCTCCAAGTCAGATCTGCCGGGAGAAAACTTTTCAATAACTAAAAGTCCTATGAGCTTGCAAACAGCCGAAAGTCTGTAAATGTTGACAATAAACCTGATTTGCAAAGGGGGTTGAATAATTTTGATTGCAAATGTAGTTGGTTTTCCAAACAGGGCAATTTGGTTGTTATTGTTTGTTTTTGTTCTGGTAAATAAATAAACAACAGTGAAAGAGAACTTTTGAATTGAACATGTTGGTTAGTGGTTAAACAAAATAACATAAAACATAAATAAAAGATAGGACAGATGTAGTATTGGCGGTTGGTGTACAAGCAGGAAATACAGATAATCTATTATAAGAATGTACTGGTTTGGAATGGAACTGTTGGGGGAGTATTGTAATCAAGAAGTTAACGAGTACTGCATGCTTTAGTTCGCCTGAGTGATTCACCTTAAACAATATTTGCTCTGAACCAGACACATAACAGCCGGTGAGTGTACATTCACATCTGGCAAATCCACTCATTCGTGGCTTACAAAGTTTACAGAGCCTTGCAGGACTTTGAACCTATGCATGCAAACTAAAAAAGCAGACACAGCTGGTTAACCTAACATCAGGCAAGGTGCAGTTGACATTAATACTCTTCTGACCTTTTCAAAGACTGTCTCTCAGCAGGGACATCACTAGAGATTTATGGATGCGAGGGCTAAGCTTCTACTAGGGGGGTCTAGGGGCATGCTCCCCCAAAAGTTTTTTAAACGACCCAAATATTTTTGCTTTCCCTCCATATTTTCTCTTGTGTTGATCAAACAAATATTGAGTGAAACCTTAAAGCTTACTTCAGTCTTGCTAAATGACTCTGTTAGTTGATTGGTTATAGTTCAATAGATCCAGGTTAAGAAATTGAGGGATATACAACAGTATTATGATCATCACTAATGTTATGGTTTCACAAATATTAACTGTTTAAAAAATATAATTTACAGCTACTGTGATATGATTGTTTTGTTTGAGATGTCAATAACGTAATTTCTGTCTCATCTATCTATCCTACACTCTCACTGCCAGTGGATTTTCTTGGGTTTCTTTCGTAGGTAGACTTAAAGTTAGCTAACGTTAACAAGCCAAATACTGTATGTTACCTTTATACCTGACTTACGGACTAATGAAAGAGTAACTATTGCAAATTACTTTTAAATTTGTCAATAGGTTATGTAAATAATCTAACTGCCTTAACATATTCTGATATTTAGGACTGAATAGCATTTTGTTTCACTCAATTATTCAGTCGGAAGTTACTTCCAAGTTACTTTCCATGATGGGCATTGTCAAAGACCTAGTCGTCATCTCCAATCATAAAACTCTTACGTCATTGCGACAAGACCATCAACTGGCTAATGTAATGTGAACAAACTACATAATAGCATTGTCACTAACTGTCACATTACTGACCATTTTTAATCAATTACATGAACGCCTTCAATGCGATTTCCTGCTGTGGCCTTAGGGATGTTACTCTCTGGATTTTTTTTAAACAGCTGCAATAGCAACATCCATGCTATTTGCTATGATCATTTCTTCTGTTGTGAGCACGGCTGCCGTTGTTGTCTCCATCTCTCCGGCTTAAGTTTCATTTTGTCACTCCATTGTCCAACCCCCTCAGTCAAGTAAATTATGCTGATTAATAATTAATCAGCATAATTTAAAATGAATAAAGCCCCCCAAAATAACCCTAGCGACATCACTGTCTCTCACATAATCTTGTATTGCATTCTAGCCAGCTGTTTCTATGATGTGACATGAATATGTTGTCTGCTCCACATTACCTCATTACTGATGTCCCCCATGGCTGAGTGCTATGTCCCATCTCTTCTCTCTGAACACCAAGTCCCTTGGCTCTGTTACATCCTCACAGGGTTTCTCCAGTCAATGTTACAAAGATCACACTTTTCTCCACTTGCGATGTCGCTGCTTGTCCACTTGCGATGTCTCAATCTCAACATCAAAAATAACTGTTCTTCCGCTGAGGAAACTTCTTCCGCTGGCCTCTCCAAATCCTCTCCATTTTAGACAACTTCAGTGTCTCCCACTTACTGTGTCCCCTTCCCAAAGGACCTTGGTGTGGCCTTGGATGAAGGCGTGTGGTTGATTACAAATTTCTAAGCAATTACTTATTTGTAAATATGGCTTTTCCTTACATATAATGCTGCAGCAGTCTTAATTCAATCACTTTTTCAAAATTAATTTAATAAGGAACTTTTCAATCACTTTTGAATTGTTATCAAGTGTCCAGTAATATACTGAACATTTGCAATCCTACACACAGCACACACACAAACACAGAACATAACTTTATCCACTCTAGGTTTTGTATATGTAAGCTCCTAATCCATGTTTTTATTTCTCTCTTAGGCTTATGCTGGGTTTTACTACACTGCTCAGGCTGTCAGTCTGACAGGAATTTCGCAACTGGACCAGTGGAATTCCTCAACCTGGGAATTTTGTTCATGGGACTGGCCCACCGTGAGTCCATGTGTTTTTTGTTTATTACATTGTTGATCACTGCTCAGTAGGCTTGTCCACTCTTTTTACTATTGCTGTTTGCTGATCACCAACACAGTACTATATTTCCATTTAGTCATATTAATGCAAAGATTTTCTAATGTCTTTTCAACTTAAAAAAATTATCATTTACGATTGGATGATTGTGTTTGTGTAGTTGCTAAATTGATTTGTGTTAAATAGTCTACTTTAAACAATGTGTTCCTGCTGACATTCAGCTTTCATCTAACTTAATCAATGGAGTGCACATCAACAAAGTAGCCTGTTCTCTATGAATAGAGTCTGTGCTTAGACCAGTGGTTCTCAAACCACTTCTGGAGGAACCCCCGCCGACTCAGAGTTTTGTTTTAACCCTGAAATAGCTCACCTGATTCATGCAGGTAAGAGTTTGATGATTAGTTATCAAGTTGATTCAGGTGTGTTAGCTCTGGGATATACCTAATATATGGCCTGAAATATATGGCCTGGCTGTGGGTCCCCAAGAAGAGGTTTGAGAACCATTGGCTTAGACCATAAACATGAAATAGAGCTGAACTGCATTACATTTTTTGAGGTTGACTGCTGAGGACATCTAGTGGGTGGTGTTATAAAAAAAAAGACAACAGTGACATTATAAAATGCAGTCTTAGGGTTAGGGGTTTTAATACAAATGTAGATTTTGGGGGGCTGGAGGTATAATATTTTGTTTGCATGTGTAGAATCCCTATTAAACCTAAGCCATTAAATTCAAAGTCTGAAAGTGTTTTCTTTTTACTCAGTATGAGTTTAAAAGTTGCCACTTTTACAACCAGTGGCCAGAAATTATGGACTGAATCTTTAAGAGAGTTGTTATTAGAAAAATATGAAAATAAACACATATTTGAAAATGACCTGAATTTTAACTAAAGGATGGATTAATAAATGTAATGTTTTTTAATATATAATTTTTTAGCTCAAGCTAAAGAAGAACTGGATAGCTGATAAATACTTGAAGTCCTACTGCTATTCAGCACATTACGTCCAGACCATACTGGTGAATGGCTACAAGTTCAATAAAGATACTTGGAAAAACATTGACTTCCAAAAGCAGGTAAGTGTGTCACAATTAGGGCTGGAGAGCTACAAGTGTACGGTATACATCTTTATTTATTTGTCCATATTGTCCATAGGTTTCTAGTGTATAGCCCTCAAGGTTAAAATGACAATCTCAAAATGTCACACAAGCATGTCCTGTTTCCATTACACTTATTTTGATGATTATCCTTCAATGGCATAATAATTTTGGATGGGATTGTCCCATCTAAACTGCTTTTTCCAGTTTTTTAAATGTCATGAAATACAGTACAGTACTACGGCTTGTGGAAACTAGTCCATGAATGGGAAAGTAGTTCTGTTGTCACTATGCAAAGTTCTACACAGTGCACCGAAAAGTTCTGATCTATGTATTGTTTTCCATATTGTAAATATATATATATTGTAAATTCTATATTGTAAAATTATTATATTTTATGTTAAACAATTTTTACTTTAATTACCATTAAATTAACATGCAAAGCAGTTGTCTGTAAGTTGTAATGATGTAATTTTTAATATGCTAAAATACTTAAAATGGAATTTAAAACCCTAAAAGATAAAACACAAATACAAAGTGACTTTTGATTGGATTGCAGTAGAGCTTCCAAACCAGCAATACTGAAGCAGTTATGATACTGTTATTGATACTGTTACTAATACTGTTACTGTTACAAATACTGGTATTAATACAGTGACTAATGTTGTTCCTGTTAAAGATACTGTTACTAATACTGTTACTAATAATGTTAATGATACTCTTAGTAATACTGGAACAAAATGTTACTTATAATGTTACTGTTACTATTACTAAATGTTACCAATAATGTTACTGTTACTATTACTAAATGTTACCAATAATGGTACTGTTACTAATACTTTTGTTGATCCTGTTGCTAATACTGTTACTAATACTGACACTGTTACTAATACTTTTGTTGATCCTGTTGCTAATACTGTTACTAATACTGACACTGTTACTGATACTGGGGCGTCAGATGGCTCAGTGTTTAGGGAATCAGACATGCATTCAGAAGGTTGCCATTACCTTTAAAACCCATTGGAGATTAAAATAAGTGGTGGGAATATTATGAGAACACAGAGAGCAAGACCATAACAAAAGGGCTATAATATTTTCCTTTGCCATTAGGAAATTCATCATTTTTTGGATACTTTTCAAGACTTGAATTGGAACATGACATCTTTCTTTCATAAGACCAGACCATGGTTTCAGTAGCCTTTTTGACAAAATGGGGGATTTGTCCCCCAAGATCTGAAAAGGACGATTTTCCAATTTTTCATTTTTACCAACAAGACAGCTACTGTCTTTCTTTATGCTTCAAGTGTGCAGAGAAATTGCTGCCCTTTGCCCCGTAATCAGGAGGTTGAAAGACATGACATCTCCAGTATGAGGAAAGCCCATTTTGGGTAATTGTAACCCTGAAGGGAATAGTTTGCCTCAGTAATTTATAAACTGCTAACTTTTTTCCCACTTATAATGTTGTTCATCATGTATTTTTGACTTTCACCATTGTCTAACAGAACATTCAGTACAAGACAGATTAACGGCACGCACACGTGCACAAACATATTAGAAAAAACACAGATATGGTAGTTGATATCCTAAAACATTGCTTAGCTTTATATTTGTATTATTTACTAATATTTTTTGGTGGTTTTATACACTTAAAATATGTTTAAGTTATTGCATGTAAACTTAATAATACCTATTTTAAATGAAGCATTTGCAAACTAGTTTGTGAATGCAAGCTGGCACAAGAGTGAAATACTGATAAGAGATACAGATCAGCAAAATATAAAAGTTGCATGAGGCATTGCCCTTGTGCAGCAATGTTTACAAACAAAAACTCTAAGTCTGTCTTACTTCTTACAGTCTTGTCCATCTCCTACTGCTCTAGAAAAAACTTTGAGACCACCACAACATCACCAGTTGCTCTGGTTTTACTATTGAGATTTCTTCCAGGACAACCTTGTAGGTGGTTTGATTCACAAAGACAAATCTGCTTGATTCCAACCTTGCTGAAGCACCCCCAGATCATCAAAGATCCTCGACCAAATGTCACAGTGGGTGAGAGACACTGACTTATAGGCCTCTACAGGTCTCTGTCTGACCATCAGAGAAGATGACCTTACTCCAGGCCTATACGGTTCAATGCTTATGGTCTTTTTCAAACCTCAGCCTGGCTCTTCTTTGCTTCTCATTGATGAAGGGCTTTTTCTAGCTTTGCCCTACTGCAGCCCCGCCCCTAGGAGCCTGTTTCTAACTCTCCTCACCCTGCACTTCACCCCAGCTGCCGATTGCTATTCTTTTAATAGGTCACTTGATGTCATCCTATGGTTGTTGAGTGACATTCAATTGAGTTTGTCACTCATTCCAGCCAGTGGAGAGTCGTTTCTGTTTTCTGCCGGTCTGTAGCTTTGTTGTCCACAATATATGCTGATTGCCCTTGTTCTTTTGAAATGCCGTCTTTGAAATTTCTAGGATGGAATCACCCCATCGCTCACTGTATCCCTCTGCCTGTAAAGCCAGAGTTGAACCCTTCTTTTCCTCACTCAAACTTTCCTTTTCAACTCTTTTGGCATTATCAAGAGTTATTTTTTTATTACAATTATTTTTGAGTACAGTACTTCTAGCACAGTTTTTGCCATCCAGCTGGTCCTATTGCAAGAGGATAGTGATGACCACAGCAGTGTTTTTATATGTTCTTTCGAAAAGTAATATTTCAGTAGAATGAGGTGTGCCTGTGTTGGAATGGAACAGACGCTGGAATTGAATGGTTGCCATACATGTAGAGATGCTGATTTAATAGAAACATTGCAGCAGTCTCTTAATTTCTTCCAGAGCGTCTATATGGTGAAAGGTGTAGAGGGTAAAGGGTAGAGGTTAAGGTACATGGGCTAAGGGTTTGCTATCAGTTGTTTGTTTGTGTTAAGTGAGTCTGTCTTTGAACAGTCTCTACAGTGTAGGGTGTAAGGCCTAGTGGGTGGTAATGTGTTTGTTTAAAATGTGTGTATCTAAACTCTTTCGATCCCTTCCAGGTACATAACACCAGTGTAGGCTGGAGTCTGGGCTACATGCTACATACATCCAACATGATCCCTGCAGAGGCCAAGCTGGTGCATCTTCCTATGGCCAACTCAGTGTTTGGTGGCCTTCTCTTCCTCTTCACAGGCCTCACCATTGTCACTGCCATGTTTCTGATTATCAAGGCTGTCCGTGCCTGCTACTGACTCCCACTAGAGGGCAATAAGGTCCTATTCGAGTTACATCTGGAAGATTACTGAATTCAGAGATGGGAATAAGCAGGAAATGTGGGAATCCTTCAACTAGGACTTCTGGAGGAAAACGAATAATTTTGCTCCTAGCACACAGCCTGAAGGAATGTGCGTCTGGATGAACAGAGGAACAGCAGCCAACAATAGGCATCAACAGCATTTTGGCACCCGGAATTATCCGTTCAAAGGATCTCCATTTCACATGTTGTTTAAGTGTTTTCAGTGACAGTAAATAGATACACTTGAGGTGACAGTAACGCATTATACAATTTTGTTCTGTGCTTTGGGCTTGTCCCAAAATAGAAATTTCTGCAAGATTCTGTGACTTTCAATGCTCAGTTTGTCTTTATAGTGTGATAAAAGGAACTAATGAAATGCACAATTAACTGTTAAGAACAAATATGCCCCTTTGCACTTACTACTTTTTTTGGATGGCATTATTGTCATCTACCTCTATCATCATGGCCATCTACCTCTGAGAATTTGCATGTTTGTCATCTGATATAATAAAATATGTATTCAAATGCCCGTCACATAATAATAGTTGAATGTTCCATATTACCAATAAACATAACCAATTATGTTATCAAGACCAGGTTCCAGCTGTTGATTACCTATCTTTTTTCTTTTATTTGTTATTTTACACATAAAGCCGGATAGATAAACATCACATATTCTAGATTTTCCATTGAAGGCAGCCACCACTTTAATGTAGTCAAAGCTGAAAGTTAAGTGGCAAGAAATGATTTTGGTTCAAGTAAGTCGTTCTGATAGTGATCACTTTTTCTAGTTATTCTGGCCAATACATTACAGCAGTTGTTAGAACTTGTGAAAAATCTAAGTTTATTAAAATGGATAAGGATGAAAAAACATGTGTTGTATAGTCACAATCTGGATTTCACTGTGAAATTCCAATTACACAACTTAAAGATGTAGTCCACAATATTGGCCACGGGTTGTAAATCTGGTGCTATTGAGCTATAACTATATCCACAAGGCTAGCATCCGGTTTGGCAAAGTGATGCAAATGCGGAAGTGCCTTAAACCTGCATTCTATCTGAATTCCAGCTGGGGGCGACACGTGCGGTTGCAAAAGGAGGTTGGTTTCTGTAGTAGTCAATGAGAAAACGAGCCACTTCAGTTTTTCCGGTAAGTAATGTTACATTTTGTTTTAAACCTGTTTTTCATTAGCCAACCTTTCCGTTAGACATTAGTCTCATCTGCAACCAAGATGCCAGCGCTGGTAACGGCAAACTCAATTACTCAAATCAGATCTCCACAAACCAATGGATGACGAAGTAGACCATCTGGGGACTTCTGACATACTATATTTGCGTATTATGGTTTGGGACATACTAATCGTAGTCTGGCATACTATATAGTATGCATTCTATGCACATTGAGATGCAGCCATAGATTTTACCTATGAAGTCACACACAGTTAAGTCTATATTTGCTTTCCACACCTGCCACCTCCTCCATTTCGTTGCTTGTGGCCAGGGCTGCTGACAGGAATCTGTGGGCCAGGGACAAACTACACATTTAGGGCCTCCCGCTAAAAAAATGTACTGTGCAAAAACAAAATTTGGGGCCCCCCTCAGGACTGGGCCCAAGACAACATTCTAGTTCTCATTCAAGTGAGAAAGATATTCTGACTTGGTGAACACAATCCAATCAGCGAGGAGTTTATACAACATGTAAGGAACAGTGCCACACTACCCGCTAAATAGCCAAGATAACGGCTGCGTCACAATAACTATTGTTAATTCATTGCATAGATAGTTAGTGGGTCTACGTTCAGGTGTTGCTAAAATTAGTCAAACTCTAGTGAATGTTTTTCAAATGTAATTTTGTTTTCACATGAGACACTGACAATATATTCAATACAATTCTGTGTACAAAGTATATGGTACTGTTTTTAGTAAAACGTTGCTTTAGTTTACAATCACATACTCACATTATTGTTACTTTACACACAATACAATTGCTTTTGGTTACAATTCACTAGCTTTGTAATGAATTCACACTGATTACTGCAATGAATTCAAATGAGCGCTGTTGTTCTGAATGGAAAGAAATTGTGTTGCTGGCATAATATAGTGTTGCCAGGCGAATGTGTTAGTATGACAGTGAGATTAGTTATAGATTATGTATTTATAAATATCATATTACATATTCAGACCAAAATGGAAGATTTAAGACATTATTTTGTTCACTGCAAAAGTCAGATTACATCTGTACAACACACCAATGTGATTAGGCACAGTATTGGATTCAGGTGTGTCCCCATGTTGCTTTAGTGGACAGCTATATTCCATTCCTTTAGGTATGCCAATGAAAATGTGTTGCTGCAAATAGTTTAGCTTTCTCCACTGACAGCAAAACAGTAAACCTGTAACACAACTGCCATCAAGATCTAGGTCACAGGCATCAGTAGAACCTACGTCAAATTTCTTCTGCTAACAGTTTAGCCTTTTATATTGATATTATACCAAACCCACTTAAGGTGTGAATCAGTGATGACAATGTTGTGATTTTTTTAGCTATACAAAAGGTACCAGCTACATTATAGCTACAACAGTAACATGTCCGGCTACCTGTGGAGAAGTATGGCAGTAGTTGGAATGGTTACGATTAACGAATGGAGAGGTCCTAGTATCTACTGAATAGTCAGTAGTAAAACTGGAATAGATACTACAACCTATTGGATTAGTTAGTACGGTAGTAAAAAATGCATACTAGTCGCTTTAGTACGTTTTTAGGAATAAATGTTAATACCTTTTTTTGTAGAGGAGATCAAATGTATTAATCCAACATCACTCGCTTTCTTTCTTTCCATTTCCACTGCAAGAAGACCTATAACTAACATTTACAATTGTTCCATTTGACTTTACTGTAGTTTAATAAAATAGTAATAGGATAAATAACTTGTAGGCCTTGTTGTTCCTATTTAATATCTGTAAAATACTATCCCTAGATAGTGTTACTTTTGATTCTGCATTCTGAACACTGCTGTCCTGCAGTAGAGAGGAAAGTACAGCTGTTGCCTTTTTCAGGCCAGGGTGACATCTACAGTGCCTATATCAAAGATCATAATACCCTGTTCAAGTCCTTACCCTTTGTCCAGGGTGACATCTACAGTGCCTATATCAAAGATCATAATACCTTGTTCAAGTCCTTACCCTTTGTCCAGGGTGACATCTACAGTGCCTATATCAAAGATCATAATACCCTGTTCAAGTCCTTACCCTTTGTCCAGGGTGACATCTACAGTGCCTATATCAAAGATCATAATACCTTGTTCAAGTCCTTACCCTTTGTCCAGGGTGACATCTACAGTGCCTATATCGAAGATCATAATACCCTGTTCAAATCCTTACCCTTTGTCCAGAGGTGGACAAAGTACTGAGTAAAAGTACTTTTCTGAGTAACTCTGAGTTCACAAGTTTAGGGAAGTCCCTACTTCCAAAATTATAAGTTAAAGGGAGTTCACATATTACCGATGACCATAATTGATATTTCCTTTACACTTTCTAATTGTTTTATAGGTTACTGTTAAGATATGAACTCCCTTTACCTGATCAATTTTGTCTTAAGTAGGGACTTCCCAAAACTTGTGAACTCAGAGTTACTCAGAAAAATACGTTTTCTCAAGTAAATGTCCACCTCTGCCTTTGTCAGATTAACGCCCTGGAAATTAAAATAAATTGAATCTAAATTTTGCCAGCTGTACTTACATATTATAACCCTCGACATCAAAGTGAAAATAACATTTACAAAAATTCTAAACAATAATTAAAATGTAATTAGTGAAATACCTGGTTTGGAAACGTGATCAGCCCTACAGCAGCTATACTCATTACTGCGAGCCGCCATTCCGTAGGTTTTCATTTTAAACTAAATATTGCACAGGTGATACTAATCATTATTAGGATGAAATGCTAACTCTGGGAAGTCTCAACTGGGGTCATGAAAACCTACAGAATGGCGGCTCGAGAGGAGCAGGAACGAGGATTACTGCCTTAGAGTAACAATTATAAACTTGCTTAAGTATATCCAGCCATCGCACACCATGCTAATTACCCCCCATCTGACACCAGTTGTAGTGGTTTTGATTATTTCATAAGAAAGATGGCTGTTCCCGGATGAGTCTATTACTAGTAGTGCATGGCAAAGCAAAGAATGGTTGCAAAGGTGCTTTCAAAAGTGCTCCAGGACAAAGTTGTGGAAAGGCACAAAAATAATTCCAAGGCTTTAACTATCACTCTGAGTACTGTTCAGAGCATTATTAAAAAGTGGAAAGCAAAGGGCACCACCACCACCTTGCCTATATTGGGGCATCCCTCCAGATTGAACTCTTTGGACTGAACTGAAAGCGTATATATGTTTGGCAAAAAACAAATACAGCACACCCCCCAAAACACACCATACCGACTTTGAAGCATGGTGGTTGCAACATTATGTTGTGGAGGTGTTTCTCTTCAGCAGGGGCAATTGGTCAGGATTGAAGGGAAAATTACTGCTGCCAAGTACACCCAAATTCTTGAAGAAAACCTGCAGCCATCTGCAACCCAGCTGAAGATGGACAGGTGGTTCACGGTCCAGCAAGACAATGACCCTAAACACACCGCCAAAAAACTATGGAGTAGGTTAAGAAGGTAAATGTCCTTGAGTGGCAAAATCAGGGCCCTGACCTAAATCCAATTGAAAATCTGTAGATGGACTATTGGTGAACACAGCAGTCAATCATCCTTTACCATGAAATTTGACTGAACCCAAACAATTATGCAAGGAAGAACCAATCTAGCTGTGCAAAGCTAATAAAGACATATCCAAACAGACTGATGGTTGCAATTAAAGCAGAAGGTTCCTAGAAAGTAATAAATCACGTGACTGGTCACTTTTCTTTTTTTCACGTTTCCGAACTGTTGAATGTTGTAAGGCAGAATGTGTACATAAAGCTGAAACAAAAAATATTTATTTTTAATGGGTTTTGACTTCAAGCTGTAAGACAAAACATTTGACTATTTCAAAGGGGTATGATGATTTTCTATAGGCACTGTTATATCAAATGTTTTGTAGTGATACTCATAAAAAAGTACAACTATGGCATAAAGCACCAACATACAACATTTAAACAAAACCATTTTTTTGCAGATAAGTTTCTAATTCTTAACAACATATCTAGCCACAAAGAATGGCTGCCTTAATCCTTCAAAAAACGATTTAGGCGGGCTAAATAGCCTGAATAGCCCTAGCGACGTCACTGGGTAAGAAGTTCCAGTTTGATCTAAACTCAAATTACTTGAGCCGCTTTCCGACCAAGTAGTTACAGGAACGTAGCTATAGGAACAGTCCACATCTAAACAGTTCTACTAAGTACTCTCCCAAAAACCTTTTTTTCTATTTGCATTAGCACTGGCCAAGTGGCCATAGGAACTTGTAGGGGGGATAAGGGAGTGATGCAAGCACCACAACGGCCTTTTATAGCATTGTCACTAGACTTTAGCGTAGCGCCATATACAACAACATTTCACAGTTGAACGCTGGTTGTATGACTGGAGATAAGTGTGTAAATTATCTTATGTATGCGGATGACCTGGTTGTTTTCAGCACAAGTAATGCTGGGTTCCATCAGCGACTTGCTATTTTTTGTTCAGATTACGGGGCTGGAAATGACATCCAATACAATTTAAAAAAGAGTGTTGTGTTGATGTGTTGATAACGGAGTTTGGACGGCGGCGTTTAAAAACTAGGCTGGAGTCATCGTAATATGTAATATGATGGACGAGCAGAGCACAACAGGCAAACGAAACAACGGACGTGATTTATAAATTGGACTAATCAACATAGACCTAGGAAAGGGGAAGAGGAGTACTCAACAGAGTAACTCTGAGTTCATAAATTTTTGGGAAGTTCCCACTTAAGACCAAAATAATCAGGTAAAGGGAGTTCACATCTTACCGGTGACCATGATTGATATTTTCTTTACTCTTTCTAATTGTTTTTTAGGTTACTGTTAAGATATGAACTCCCTTTACCTGATCAATTTGGTCTTAAGTAGAAACTTCCCAAAATGTGTGAACTCAGAGTTACTCAAAAAAGTTCCTTTACTCAAGTAAATGTCCACCTCTGGTACTGAAGTAGGAGCTGAAAGTGTTATAGAAACTGCGGTTGGAGGAACTAAATAATCCCCAAATTTCTCCAGTCGGAACACAAGAAAAAAAGGGTTATAAGAACGTTATGTAGGAACTGCAAAAATCCCTCCAGTCGGAAAAGCGGGTTTGGAGGAGTATTTAAGATAGAGGTTTAGTTCCTGTAAGCAAATGTAAATGTCTGTTACATTACATTTTTATTGTTTACTGTAATTGTTTCTTTTACAGTCTGTTTTTATCATATTTTTAAGCTAAAGTCCTTTACTTTTATACTTTAATTCTGTTTTAGTTCCTTGGCTTCTATTTTTATACTGTTTTTTATACTATTTTATTTTGCTGTATCACAGGGCACAACTGTAAAAAAAACTTTGGTCTCAGTTTTTCTCTAGATAAATTAAGATTAATACATAAAAATAATAGTTTATGCAAGCATACACAGCAAAATCAACAGTGTTACATCATCTCTGATAGTGTTACTCTCAGTGTTTATATACTTCCCATTGGTGCTATATAGTAAACAATGAGAGTGTTAATTTAACACGCTGAGAGTTGATTTAACACGGGTGATTTTGCTGTGTATTTTAAACTCAAAAATGTCCTACTTAAAAGCAACATCTGTGTGTTATTTATTTGTTTTGCTTGTATAGTATTTCCGCCTGTAATAATTTCTGATAATCGAGTTAGGACTGGAACTGATCATTTAAAGGCGCCTGTATACATGTATCCAAAATCTAGTCAGATATGCAGGCTTGCGGACTGTTCTCAAATTACATTACTGGAGTCCAACCAAAACAATTACTTTCACAAAAAGATGACTTTTACTGTGAAAAAATGCATATTTCCTAAACGTTCAGTACCGTACATGGTCCCTCGGGAGGAAGAGACCGCAGCTTTTGATAGCCCTATGCTCCACTTTTGCGGTAAAGCAATGTGGGCTGGGCTTTCGTCTGGAGGAAAGTAGGAGGCTACTACAAAAATGTGAAACCACTCAAAAGTACTGTCGGCTTATACCGATTTGACTTACTGTACAATTTGTGAGCTCTATGTTACCTTTATGTATGTCCATGGTTGCGTGACAACTGCATCAGATTGTACATAGCTAAGACTGAAAATGTGAAATAGAAAAAGTATTGTGGAAAAAATTGGGAATTTACGCACGGTACCTACTGTACTTCAAATCTAAAGAGACCAGTGCTGCACAATCTTCATAAAGCGTGTTAACCTGTACGTGGTGTCACCGATGGTTTTTCACAATAATTAAGGCTTCCAAAGTTCCTTGTGGAATGCACCCGAGTGGGGAAAACGATGGTAAGTGGAATCATGTTTTCTTCAATGTACATTTTCCTTAGCGTAATTTGCATTTTTGTCCCGCGAAAGTTCTGTATTTGCACAATATTGCAGTCTCGCTTAAAATGTAGCTTTTCTCGAACAGATCGAGAATAACCTATCCAACCCGTTTAGAAGATAACACACAGTAGGCTATGTGCACGCGCACACACATTAGAAGGTGTCTGCCGGTCCAGAAATGTGGTTTACCTGCTTAAAAAATTTAATTCACATTTCGAAGAAGTAAGTGAGCTTTGGAGGATTTCTGTCATATTTTGATGCATCAGCATGACAATTGAGTAACTTCTATTCATTCTAATTAGGGTACCACTAGAATTATGCCAATATTAGACGTATGTCCCGGTGAATACATTTTACTTGAAGACTACCACTAGGGGCAATGTGAAGTACTATCAGAAGTTGATAGACTCTCAGTTTGCTAGGCCGTTATGTGTTTGTGGTAAGTGCAGTCGTGTTTGATTGAGGTAAGTGCAAGACAAACTATGTGAGTACTGATGTGTAATCAAAAGAAAATATTTTCCTTGCCAGAGATTGTTGTGGTGGTCTAAATTCCTAAAATAGAAAATATTATTTAATTATTAACAATTTTATTTGTCACCATCATTTTAAAAAAAGGTTACAGAATATGTAAAGACCATTTTGAATTACAGTTGCAATGGGACCATGTCATAACATCAGCAGCTTAACACCCTGTATCCCACTACTGGTTTGCTTCTGAAGGTAAGCAGGGTCAAGCCTGGTTGATCCTTGGATGGGAGACCAGATGCTGCTGGAAGTTGTGTTGGAGGGCCAGTAGGGGCCACTCTTGATCTCTTGTCTAAAGATCAAACCCCAATGCCCCAGGGCAGTAAGTGGACTCTGTGGTGTGTCAGGTGCCATCTTTCGGAAGAGAGGTTAAACAGGTTTCCTCTCTGTGGTCACTAAAGGTCCCGTGGAAACTATTGTAGTAATAGTAATGTTCACTCTGGAGTTCTGGACACATTTCCAATCATAGCACCGTTATCATCCACAGTTTTCAAATGGCTCTTTAATTCCATCCCCTCCACCATTACCTGGTCACCAGATCATTAATGCCAATGAGAATACATGTATTTTCTATGTCAACTTTCCTCGCAAAGGTTGGTTATACATGTGCATGCAGTGCCTTGCCCTGTGAAAATATGATCTGTTGCATTAGGGCAACCTTAGCTACAGTAGATAATTTATTGTTTATCATTTAGCAGATGCTCTTATACAGAGCATTTTACAATAAGTAAAGAGACACATAACCATGGAGCCAGCCAATGTTCCCTTGGCTAGCTTGCATCTTTAGTTCATCATGTAAAGATCACATAATTGCAACATCTGTGTTTATACCTCAGTAAACACAAGGACTATTTTTTTATTGATTCGTTCACCTTTGTTTACAATATAGAAACATCTTTGATGCAAATATGTGCAGTTCATCTGTTCGTCTTAGTCAGAACTTATACTGGGTGATCTGATCGATCAACATGCAATGTCTCTGTGCTTAGCCATCAATTCAAAGCTCATGTGACCTGGGGGGATGCTACAACCTTGACCTTATGTTGGCCTCAAACTACTCACAATGCCACGTTTGACTACACTGCTGTACTTGTGAAGAGGGAAAAATACAAAACAGGATATTATTTGGACACCAGTCACCATGGGTGCCATTCTTTGTTGGTTGTATCTCAGCTGGGATTTCAGTTCCAGCGGTTGCTTTGAAATAAAGTAAAAGCAGCGATTTGCCTGTTGGCATTTAAAGGGAGGGCTGTCTAACGTTAATCTCCAGATTCCAGGCAAAATCGAGTCTAGCGTCGAAGCAGTCCAAACAAGCCCAAGTTTTCGGTCCCAGACGGGATGGAATGCTCTGCCTCAATGCATTATGATTTTCTTATGTTTTGGCTTCCACATAATTGTTTTAAGAGGACAGGAGGCTACAGCACTACAGTTTAGGTGTAAAAAAACAACCTTGAACTCATCCTTACGAATGGTACCATAAACAAAATTTATTTTAAATCACCAACATTTTTGAAATATTCCAATAAGGTATTACAGTTCAATATTTGATTGACAAAAATCCTTCAGTATCTTTGGACCTTTCTAATGCAGTAGTTGGACTGCATGCAGTACGTTAAGTTGCCATTGAAAAAAAACATGTATAACTCACACACTTTCCATCTGCTGTGAGTCATAAAAAGGCCACTGTCATTGTTCAGTGTTTTTTATTTCTTTGTTTGTATGTCAGTAAAATTATTTTTTATAGATTGTTTATACAGGTGTGTGCATGTGTGAGCATGCATGTGTTTGTGCATATGTGTGTACGCATGTTTGTATGCAAACAGAACAACTTATACTGATTTCTATTTTCAAATACAGTATGAAGGTTTCTGTGTGAATTGTGAAAGAATTCTGCCTAGTAAGTTGACCTTTTACCTTGAAGGTGGGAACATGTCATAACAACTAAAAGAATTTATAGCTATTTTTTACACGTTCTAAAAGGTTTGAAGCAACTTTATATCACACAGTCCCAGACAAAATGTGTATCTGGTTCTAATATTGATAGGTATGTATTTGGGTAAAATAAAAAATAAAGGTTTTATTCCACAAATCAACTGAAAACCTTTCTACCAAATTCTAAATAACAATATTTATTTGCAGAAAACTGGTCAACATAATAAAAAAGATGCAGTGTTGTCAGACCTTGAATATTGCAAAGAAAATAAGTTAAAATAAATTTTTAAACAACACAATACTAATGTGTTGTCTTAGGAAAAGTTCCAAAATTAATATTTGGTGGAATAATAACAATTTAATCATAATAATAATAATAATAATAATAATAATAATAATAATTGGCTTTCATGCACCTTAGCATGCTCTTTCACATTGATGTTGTGTGACTTTGTCACTCCTGGTGCAAAAATTCAAGCAGCTAAACTTTGTTTGATGACATGTGATCATCCATCTTCCTCTTGATCAAAGAGGTTTTCAATGGAGTTGAATTAACATGAATTTGCAGTGGTCTCACTCTTTGCCAGAGCTGTACTGTATGTACATTTAACAGTTTTCATCAAGGTGCAGTAGAATGTGTAATGGAATGACCATAGTGAACAGAGCAGCTTATGACCAGAGGAAAATATAATGCACTTTAATGACTAGTGTCAATTACTACAGTCAAAGTGTCAATAGAAACAGTCAGCAGGACAGTTACACAACAGCATGATACTGTGTGGTGATCGTAGTACCAATGAAATGTCCTTAAAACTCACTAGAGTGTGTTGTCTCACCGGCGGGACAAAACAATGCATATTTTTCTTATTTTTCAAATTGATAGAAAAGTTGAAGTAACAATTCAGTTTGTTGTCCGTGAAAGCTCATGTTCTGCTGAGGAGAACACTGAATGCCATGTATACTTCCGCATTACACAGGCTCGTCATCATGTTGTCATATTTCTTTGCCGTTTTTATATTGAGAAACGTATCTTTATTAAAAAGCGCAAGTGTGCAAAACTCTAAAATGTTAACAGTAGTTTTATTATTGTCACGATTCTGTCATGTCTAAAATAGAGAGGGAAACCAGGCAGGTAGAGAGTTTGTAGAATGTGTTTTTGTAGAATGTGTTTTTTTACTGAAGACACTCAATCCAGAGAGCGTATGTCACAATATAATTGCAGGTGTCACGTAATGTGAGCAGCACACTACAGCATCTATACATCTAATACTCACGCTCTTTACGCGGCGTGGACGTGGGCGACATATATAGGAAAATGCTTATGCATTAGCTCAAAGCAAGACACCACTCTTATCACAACATACCAGTAACATGAATCAGCTCCCTGGACTAACAGCACACCACAATGACCATCCGAAAATTACAATGAATTTCGCCTATAAACATATAAAATCTATGATTTTAGTTCACTTCTCTGCAACAACCTGGCTATAGTTCCTGCCAGGTTGTGACAGTTATGGTTTGTCCGAGGGAGACTTCTGAATTTAGTCAACTACTCAAACAAATTTGGTGTTGAACTTCAACTTCCTAATATTTTTCAATGATTTATAGAATAAATAATAACAAATTGAAAATGTTTTATTTTTATTTTTTGTTTTCAGATTGTGCTAGCTGTGAGTTCTGAATCCATAGAGCTCAAGCACTCGATGTTTGTATTTACAGAAAGGCCAGCAGAATACATTTAGCCAAAGTAGTGACAAATGGCTGAAAATAACAGACCTTTATATGACCTGTAGTGACCATGTATAACCATGTAAGTTAATGTGTTCCATCCTACAGGTGAACTAGAACTAGGGCCCCACAGTAGCAAAAGGCCCCAAAAAGCCACCCAAAACATAAAACAATAGTATAAAACCGTTTTAAAAAAAGTATCAAGTGTTACTGTGTGGCAATGGCAAATGGTTTACATGGCTCACAGATCAGGTAGGAGTGCCCCTTAGCAGAAGGGAGTTCAGGACCGCCTGATGGTCTTTGGTAAGAAGCTGTTCCATAGTTTGGCTGTTGTAGACAGGATGGTCCTCTATTGACAAATTCTGTTTTCATTGGGTGGATTGTTCAATCAAATTCGACTTATACCCTAACATCGACTATTTAGGGAAATCACTGTAAAATATAATTTGCATAATAATTTGGAACACGGTGTAATCAGTAATGCCTAAAACTAATAGCAACCCTAATTCTAACACTATGCCCAATAGTACGTTTTTCCCCAAACCTAACCCCTGAGCCATAAATCACAATTTCCCTCATGGGGCCATCCCCACAATGTAAAATTTGTCCCCTCAAGGTGTCATTTTACAACTTTTGTCATTTGGTTTATGTATGGTTGTGGGTTTCAGATTGGCAATTCAAACTTGCCAGACCAAAAACATTACTTTATATGCTATTGAACTTGGACGCCTCTGGTCAACACAACTATCTATCTTACCACCGTGGAGGGCTTTGAGAGGAAGGTCAGCCGATTTCCACGCAGGTGGCTGGGCCTTCCACAGAGCCTAAGCAGCATTGCTTTCTTTGGCCATAACACCAAGCTACCGCTTCCCTTTAGCATTCTGGCAGAGGAGTCCAAGGTCACCCGAGCCAGAGAAGTCCTGCTCTACCGAGACTCAGTTGACACCAAGGTCTCTCTTCTTAGTGTTGAGTACAAAATCTTCTTCAAGGTTGTTTCCAATTGCCTGATGGGATTTCTCCTTAAGAACACTTAAATAGACACTTTAGTGCAGAAGGGAGGAGTCCCAGGGTGTACTGAACACACAGGAGTGGTGACACAGCTGATCAGAGGCACGAGAGTGCAGAGGGGACATGGAAGTGCTATGGCTGGACCTTGCCAATGCCTATGGATCGATACCACACAAATTGGTGGAATTGGCCCTGAGCAGATACCACATCCCAGAGAAGATTCAAAATCTTATCCTTGACTATCATAACAACTTTAATCATAGGGTGTCCTCTGGGACTTCAACATCGGAGTGGCATAGTCTGGAGAAGGGCATTATTACAGGCTGCACAATCTCTGTGTCTCTGTTTGCACTGGTCATGAACATGCTCGTGAAGTCTGTGGAATTGGAATGTAGAGGTCCACTTTCCAGATCTGGCACCCAACAACCACCGATTAGAGCATTCATGGATGATCTCACTGTCACCACAACCACAGTGCCCGGATGCAGGTAGCTTCTTCAAGGCCTCAACAGCTCATCACTTTCCAGGTCCTTGGTCCAGGAAGTGGGGCGTCCTGGATGCAGTGGAATGGGAGGAGGCAAGGCTGCGGCACAGCACCCTGGTGGGCACATTGGCTACTCGGCGGGCTGGGCTTGGTAGCAATTCCAAGCCGTGCTTCAGCAAAGCCAGAGGAAAGGAAAAGCTGATGCTTATCCAGGAGGAGGTACGAGCCAAGGTGGAGGAATGTCTAAGCAGGGGGCCTGGACCAGGTGGGAGCATACAACTGGCTGTAAGACCACCTGTGCAGAACTCTGGAAGGCGGAGCCACACAATTTTAAGTTCTTGGTCCAGTCAGTGTATGATATCTTCCCTAGCCCTGCCAACCTGTTCACCTGGGGCCTGGTGGACTCACCCGCTTGTAAACTCTGCCAGAAAAGGGGGTCAGTAGAGCATATCCTCAGCTGCTGTTCAAAGGCCTTGGGAGATGGGCGCTATCTCTGGTGCAATGACCAGGTCCTGAAGGCAATAGCAGATGCCATGTGCACTGGCATTAACATCAGCAAACAGCATCATCCAACCAAGCCTGTAATGGCTTTTGTCCGAGCAGGCGAGAAGCCTTAGCCCCCCAGAAAAACTCAAGGAGGACGGCTTGCACCAGAAAGAGATTGACACCTCCTGGTGGACCTAGATAGACAATTGAGATTCCCGGACACCCTTGCAGTTACATCACTCCGACCAGACATGATATTGACATGATCCGACTGGACATGAAATGTGTTCATGGTAGCCCTGGTTAAGGAGGGGGGACGTGTGGCGTAGCGCGCTACCTGGACACAAGTCGGGGCCTGATCACCCCTGTGTGGGTTGCCCGGGTGAGGGTGTCTGATGTAAGACCCGAAACACCCTATGACCCCGGGAGCATCACTGATGATGTGTCCAGGTTGCACCATAAAGTGTTAAGTACCTATTTCACTTTATATATTTCTTGTTTCCAAACATAATTCATTAAACACCAAAAGATAGATGTTTGAATTAAATATAGCTGAGAATTACAGTGATTATAGAAACTGAAAACATCTTACTTTTATATGCAATCCCTTGCCTTCCATTCTCCCTGGACTGTCAATTATACTTACTGAACAAGTGTGTACATGTAGGCTGTAAAAATAATGATTCTGGGCATGGTTTATCCAACTACCCTACTTAAAACATACGTGGCAGAAAGTAACTTCGTTTTATATGGGATGATGCTTGAAGTTTGTGTACAGACACACAGTTTTCAGTAGCATAGATGTGGGCACTTCCGGTGTGACCTTAATTGATTCACTGTCCAATCAGATCAGAGGATTGAACATGATCTGAGCATGTTATGTGAGACAGTTTGGTCTCTGCTAGGAAATCTATCAGCTTCAGAAAAGTTTTTTGTGTGGAAAAATACGTTGTGGAATATTGGATTGTATGACTTCGACAATTGACTAGTGTGGATGTGATGCCAAGGTTCTTATCAAGCTAGAAATTTGCACCAGAATCCTTGGAAGGAATGCATTATCTGGCATTCTACTTTGATTTAGCGGACAAAGCTAATCCAAGGATGTGGTAGAACATAACAAGGCAGGGTGATCGTATATGATTACTAACGCCCAAAACTAATATTGTGCTGGCCAAAGACAATGCCCTCTGTGGGAACCAAGGGCATTTCTACAAGACGGATTCAAACTCTGGTGTTGCAACAGTGCAGTATAAAATAAGTGTGTTTGTTGATACATCAAGCTTCCATCTTGTTTTTTGGGGGGTTTATGAAGATGATAGAGAGGTAAAGTAAGGTAGCTTTTTCTGGGCCAACTACATCACAGATATCACCCTTACTCCTACCTCTCTCTCATGACATGTTATGTAAGATATTAAAACAGACCTTGTGTGTTCTTATGTTTCAGCCATGTGGAGAGAATATTTGTACAGTGGAGTAATGTGCTGAGGTCTGTCAATTCCTGGAGTTTATAATGTGTCATATCCCTATTCCTTATTTAGTAACTTTGGTGGAGATATGAAAATATTTTTTTATTGTTTGGGCTCTGGCTTTTTTGTGTGTAATTATCTAAGATTTAGAATTTCAATTAGCAACAGCTGAAATAGCAAACACATACTAAAGTTGATATCTTTCAATGTATACGTGTTTGATCCAGGTAGTGTAGGGTAACAGGAGGTGAAACACCCCATTAGAGAGTAAAATATTGAGGGTTTTTAAGTGAAGTATAATTTTTTTTTTTTTTGGGGGGGGAAAGGTCAGCTTCAGTATTTGACAACAGGGTTGTCATTGTTCTATATTGTGCATCATTTCCAATCCCACTTTTTTGTTTTTTATTATTGCCCCCTACACTCGACACCCATCCCAACCCTTACCTAACCGTGACCAAATGTTGAGACCAATTACCTGTGCCATTTTAATATTATCTCTAGCTTATACATTTTGTGTTATTTACAATATTTACAAATCTTGTGCGTTTTACATATTCCAGTTTCACTTGCTCCACACCTCATCCACACCCAACACCATCCATCTATCTTTTAACCAAAGCCAT
>JACXGM010003447.1:14942-42026 GCA_016801145.1 Umbra pygmaea
ATGGTCATACTTTCATGTTTATTTTAACAACGTTATAACAATTCAAGCCCATTTAGTTTCAATATTTCAGTGATCGACAAACATGGTCACACAATGGATGGGTTTGTTAATATTGTAATATGACTTAAAAACTAATTGGAGCGATTTTGTAGTGTTAACTCCGTTAACTATCGCAGCTTGCGCTCTCACTTTTTCTCCGCATATAGTGTGTGTGTGTTCACTATAACGGAACATCGCCCATTCGCACTGGCAGTTCTATTCTTTGGAAAAAGTTAACAGTACATAGAATATGAAATTTGTATCTGTTCCTATTACGCTAGAATCAATCTTAAAAAACGAAATATATAGTCTATATTTTTGGATCATCTGCCCATCCCTATTTGGGTGTGTAGTGGACAGGTTTGCCAGACAAAATTAACAATTTGAAATGGCGCAAATAGACTGTTGTCTTAACCCAGTAGGAATTTCCACGTCGGTTGCTCTAGATGTAATTTGCGTGTGAAAAAAGAAGTCAGTCCGACGTGGTATTTCTAGCTACTGGGAATGATGTTATGCTCTATTCTATTGTGCATGTACATTGAAATTCAGACGTTGATTTGAGCCCAACCACTGTGTGGATTAGCCCCACCATACGTATGCCAAAAAAAATACTCTGGCGCCGCCACTGCCTCTGAGTATGTGGTTAATGTATACCCGTAGCTGACCGTGGTTACCTGTTGCAAAGTTGGCTCCTCACCACGATCACAAACCCCTAAAATGAGCAAGAGCGGCGTTACAATGATGTACATATAGGGGGCTCGTCAGTGGTGGAGCGGACCTTACGGCAGCTGAAAGGCCGTTGGCGCTGCCTGATTATGATGTTTTATGAACCTAGTGATAGTTTTCCACTCCGCCGACTTTTTTTCTCCTAATAGAATGATGACAGGCCACGTTTCCTCGTCTTCACCTCTGTTGTTGGAACCTCGATCTCACAGTCTGTGAAAATTTTATTTTTTGTGTGTTTAGCCATTGTAATTCAGGAAAAGAAATGGCATATATAGGCTATCTACATATTCATTCATGGGAGGAGGCAAGGCGGGGTCAGTGGCTCGTTCACGTGCGTTCAATCTCACGTTGATTGTGATTTATAAAGGAAAGTTGCGCAGGACCTGGCGTACGTGTGAATTTTTTTGTGCGTACGTACTTTTCCAGTTTTGGCCGTACGCCATCTTTTGGTATTTAAGCTGCGCAATGTTTTATACATGAGGCCCCAGACGATGTTAGCTATAGTTTTACATTAATATTTAATTTTATACATTTTTTAAAGTGGACCCCCTGCAGTTCCTGCTGATCTACAGTAGACATTTCAAACGGACAGCAGATTGAGGCAGATAAAAAATATTGGAAAGAGGTGTGGAGGCATGTAGCAGCAGTTCAAGTATTTGGGATAGAGGGGGCTTACATTTCAAGGACGAAATCCATAGCCACACGGGTCCAAGCCTCGGGTAATGTGTTATAAAACTGGTGAGTGAACTGATTTTGGACATGTCAAACTGACGGGGACAAAGCTATGATAATGCCAGCAACATTTCCGGTAAATATAATGAACTCCAAGCCCACTTGAAAAAAGAAAACCCTTTAATTCACTGCATATCCTGTGCTGGTTATTCATTTATCCTTGTAGGTGTCAAGATTATAGATAATTGCTGTGAAGAGATCCACTAAACGGATCGAGGCATACTGAGATGTCTGCAATCTCTTTGGTGTTCTATATGAAAAGGATTGTACAGAAAATTATATGCGCATAAGAGCTGATAAGCGGTCCTCCACATATCAAGCAGATCTAGACAGGGCCTTGGTTGATGAATTCATTCGGTTCAGACATTTCATAAAGGATGAGAACTCACTGGCAGAACTCCTGTAAATTTCTGAGCATAATGGACTTCAGACAACATTTCCAAATGTTTTTGTTGCCCTAAGACTGTTTTTAACCTTGTCAGTTTTTAATTGTGAGGGAGAGACGTATGAGTGAAAAATGAACTGAGGACAACAATCACATTTGTTAGGGGGTGTCACGTGTTCCAAGGATGAGGAGGCAGGCGCGTCTTCAATGAACATATATTTATTTAATACACTAGGGAGAACTGACAAGAAACAATGAACTACACAGAACAAACAAACCCACAGAACTAAATACCCAACTAACGAGGGGAGGATGTGCAGGTGTGGAGCAAACAACAGAACTGATAGGCAGACAAAAACATGTGACGGGATCATGTGACAAAAAGAGCGGGAAACAAAACCAAAACAAAACATATAGGGGAGAAACCACCCTGTAGTGACACAGAACAAGGACAGAGTCTACAGACATTGTGACAGGGGGTTGTATTTTGAGGACATATTATGCCAGTTTGCATGGTCAAAATCAAGAAAGAGGCCAGTGTAAGGAAATGTGTTAAATAAGAAATTCTGGTGAGCCATAACATCATACCTTCACATTTCCTGTTTGTGTAATGGCATTTACATACATCTTGGAAAAAAGACACCACTGCAAAATCATCAGTGTCTATGATCTTTTATTTATAGGTATGTGTTTGGGGAAAATAATTTTTTGTTTGTTTTATTCCATAAACTACTGACAATATTTCTCCCAAATGACAAATGTCACATCCAGCCCAGTGAGGGCTGTGATCAAGCCTTCATGGACCTTTTGGTTTCATTTACTGCCCTGTGTGTTCTATGTCTTTAGCTTGCTTCCTCATGTTTTATGTTTTGGTTCCCCCTGGTGTCCCTTCTGTGTCATGCAGGTTTCATTTGTATATTGTCATCACCATGGTTCCCTGTAATGTTGGTTAGTGTCCCTGCTCCTCCCTCCTTGTTGATTAGTGTTCCCAGGTGTGTTGTGTTAGCCTTCGTTTGGTTTAGTATTTAGCCCTCATGTTTCCATGTGTACCCTGTTGATTAATGTCTCCTGTTACGTGTTCCATGTTGCGTGTATTCCTGTTACGTGTCTCTGAGTTTGAGTTCTGTATTATAGGTTTTGCCCCACGTGGCAGTATTTTGTTTCTACTTGAATAAAAGTTCTATTGGATCATTGCAACCTTCGCGCCTGTCTCTACATTCTATGCAAAGGAGGAATCGTGACAACAAATTACTAAAATATTGTCATTCAGAGCATTTATTTGCAGAAAATGAAAATAACTAAAATGTTGCATTGTTGTCAGACCTCAAATATAAACAACACAAAACAAATGTGTTAACGTACAGTAGGAAGAGTTCAGAAATCAATATTTGGTGGAATACAAATAATTGTTTAATAACAATATTTGGCTTTCATGCATCTTGGCATGCTCTCTACCAGTCTTTCACATTAATGTTGGGTGAATTTTTGCAACTCCTGGTGCAAAAATTCAAGCAGCTCAACTTTGTTTGATGGCTTGTGACCATCCATTTTCCTCTTGATCACATTCCAAAGGTTTTCAATTGGGTTGGTTTACGAAAGATTTTAAGTCGTCTCTTCATTTTTTTTCAGAGCTCTTTTTATTTCATAGGCTAAATTACTGCCTATAATTTTAAGCCTCCAGAACAGATAATTCAGGCTTTCCTGGTTGTGTAATGGTTTTATGCAAATCTGTGTTTTTCAGAAGTGTGTGAATAAATACATAACCTTACCAATGTTAGCGTTATCTGTCATTACTTTTTTTAGACATTTAAGTTTTGGAAACTTTTTGGCATGCGAAGAAAGCATGTTTCTTTGCAGTGTTCTGAGTGGCATCTACTGTATATTGATATAATAATAACTAATGATGTTAGGTAGGTATGTTCTTCGATGCACTTCAGGCACTGTTGCCTGCGGGCATCATAAAGTATGAATCTGGCCCTGAGCAGATGTAGGAAATAAAATAGTGGACACTTTCCTGTAAGTAGATACAGAATAAATATGACTTGAGTTTAAACAACCTGGAAAGCCTTTGTAGCAATGCCTTGTTAACACTTCCTAACCCTTAACTGATGTAAAGACAATTATGACCATTAATGTAATGTTAACGCTACATTACACATTACTGACCAGTAAAGGTACTAAAATCAAGTTTGTTTTCTCACCTCTGACTATTACCCAGCTCCCAGGTGATTCTTCTTCATAGAATTTACACTTATAGAAACCTGTGTCTGACATTGATACTGTAGGGATGGTCATCTCTTCTGTGGTCTTATACCTGATGATGAGGACTCCATCTTTATAGAAATTAACCTTTGCTTTAAGGCTTGTTTGATTTCTAAATGTACAGTTCAGTGTCACAGAGTCTCCTTCAGACACAGAATGAACAGGGCTCCCCAGGATCACATTATCATCTGTGTAACAACAGAAATAACAAAGTCTGACTGAAATAATCACATTATCATAATATATAATGTCTTATGATTGGTATACTGTACTGATTGATACAATCATTTAATTACAAAAAATGGGGTCTGCGTGGCATATTGGTGACACAAGTCGCTGCCTTGCAGGACAGTGTAAGTCATGATAGTCACAGGTTCGAGCCTGACTAGGGGTCCTCTAACTTTTCCCTGGGCCTCATACACAAGGCAGCGCAAACATGTGCTTGGATTAACCATGTGTGCACATCCCACAGCTCTGTCCAAGGGGTTGCAGAGCTGCTGACAAGGCAGGGTTTGTGTGAATTGGGAAAGGAGAAAAATGTAGGGGTGCAGAAATATATAACATGAAAATCATCAAATATGTGTGTCCGAGACTCACTATGTACTGTGATGTTGACAGCATTACTGTTCTCTCCTGATCCAGACTCACACCAGTACACTCCACTGTCCTCTGTGTGTGTGGAGGTGATGGTACATGTGAACCCTGTTATTGATTCCTTGTTAGAAGGACACCATGACTTCACTCCTGTCTCTGTGTATCTCATCAGTCTCCATTCAGTAGAGTTCCCCTTCAGATCACAGCTCAGTGAGAGAGACTCTGATGTAAAGTGTTGAGTTCTGTTGGGACTTATTCTGAGAGACACTGAGGACTGAAGATCTGAAAAACAAGCCAAAGCTTTAATTATACAGTAGATAACAACTTACGTATAACAATAAGATCTTGAAATGTAAAGAAGTTTAAGTGGGTTCAGAGAGGTTGAGGGCCCTGGATTTTAAATGATGTAGGATGTATCATATAGCTAGGGGCCCTTAAATCCTTGCTACGCCCCTGGATAACTCCAATAACATTCAATGTAGTTACCTCCTGTCCAGGTAAACTGAGGTTGACTGTAGTGTGTGTAATAGACTGGGTCTCCTCTCCCAGCTCTACACACATATCCTCCTGTGTGAGTAGGACCAGCAGGGCTCAGAGTGTAAGACTCTTCAGTAGTCCCATTACCAGATAGGGACTCTACAGAGTAGGACTGGTCCAATAGAGAGGGTAACCCAGCTCTGTAGGGAACAGTCTTGTACCAGAAGAACCTCCAGCCTGTAAACGACTCTTTAACTTCACAGCTCAGAGTCACTGAGTCTCCAGGGTTCAGCCACTGAGGAGAGGAACTCAGGATAGCCTTGGGTTTATCTGTGATGAAGTAGGGGACAGATTTCAAATGTTCAAATTTTGAAGGCATTGTAGTCAACAGTAGATAAATAAACATGATTAAATACTGTAGACCTACCAGTTACAGTCAGCTTTACTTCTTTACTGCTTGGAAAGGTGTTGTTTCCCTTTACATGAGAACAGGTATAATCACCACTATTAATTCTATTTGCAGAACTGATTCTATACTCCTTTGAATTGTGTTGGGGAGATATGTTCCATTTATACGTCCAGTCAGTGTCTCTTCCTCCATGTATGTTACATATCATAGTAACCAGTGGTGTAAAGTAACTAAGTATTAATACTTCGTTACTGTACTTAAGTATTTTTTTTGTGTATCTGTACTTTACTTGAGTACAGGTCCTTCTAAAAAAATTAGCATATTGTGATAAAGTTCATTATTGTCCATAATGTAATGATAAAAATTAAATTTTCATATATTTTAGATTCATTGCACACCAACTGAAATATTTCAGGTCATTGATTGTTTTAATCCTGATGATTTTGGCATACAGCTCATGAAAACCCAAAATTCCTATCTCAAAGAATTAGCATATCATGAAAAGGGTCTCTAAACGAGCTATTAACCTAATCATCTGAATCAACTAATTAACTCTAAACACCAGCAAAAGATTCCTTAGACTTTTAAAAACTCCCAGCCTGTTTCATTTCTCAAAACCGCAATCATGGGTAAGACTTCCGACCTGACTGCTGTCCAGAGAAGGCCATCATTGACACCCTCAAGCAAGAGGGTAAGACACAGAAAGAAATTTCTGAACAAATAGGCTGTTCCCAAAGTGCTGTATCAAGGCACCTCAGTGGGAAGTCTGTGGGAAGGAAAAAGTGTGGCAAAAAACGCTGCACAACAACAAGAGGTGACCGGACCCTGAGGAAGATTGTGGAGAAGGACCGATTCCAGACCTTGGATGACCTGCGGAAGCAGTGGACTGAGTCTGGAGTACAAACATCCAAAGCCACCGTGCACAGGCGTGTGCAGGAAATGGGCTACAGGTGCCGCATTCCCCAGGTCAAGACAATTTTGAACAAGAAACAGCGGCAGAAGCGCCTGACCTGGGCTACAGAGAAGCAGCACTGGACTGTTGCTAAGTGGTCCAAAGTACTTTTTTCGGATGAAAGCAAATTTTGCATGTCATTCGGAAATCAAGGTGCCAGAGTCTGGAGGAAGACTGGGGAGAAGGAAATGCCAAAATGCCTGAGTTCCAGTGTCAAGTACCCACAGTCTTTGATTGTCTGGGGTGCCATGTCAGCTGCTGGTGCAGGTGAAATATGCTAATTCTTTGAGATAGGAATATTGGGTTTTCATGAGCTGTATGTCAAAATCATCAGTATTAAAACAATAAATGACCTGAAATATTTCAGTTGGTGTGCAATGAATCTAAAATATATGAAAGTTTAATTTTTATCATTACATTATGGAAAATAATGAACTTTATCACAATATGCTAATTTTTTTAGAAGGACCTGTATGTATCTGCCAACTTTGTACTTTTACTTCACTACATTTTATTACAAAAATTGATATTTTACTTCTTTACATTTTCCAAAACAGCCGTTACTCGCTACAAATTTAAAATTAGTCGTATTGGAGAAAATGCCCAAACAAATTATTTACTAATATCTCCGTTAAGTCGTTATCCAATCGCTTTAGCCATGCATTTAATATTGAGCAAATCAATTTCAAGCCCCACCCACCAAGAGCTGTACTGTCCATAGATATCCATAATAAAGGCTAGATTTCTCGTCCGCGCTGCTGGCCAATGGAGGTCGACGTCCGCACCTGGCGGCCATCTTACCACAGACAGCTCGCTTACTCATAACATTGTGTGTTAATGGTGCATGTACTTTCAAATAACCATAACTTGCTAAATTTTCTACCGATTTTCAAACGGTTTGGTTTGTTAAAAATGTCGGAGATGTAGTTATGACACTGCATACTTTTTGAAAAAATTGCATATTTTATATAAAGCATCCAGAATAATAGCCACGTTATTAACATTTGTAAGAAACTACACCGTTTGTAAATCCGTCAAGATTTCAGCGAGATTTGAGTATTTGTGATCACTCATCTTACATCAGGTACCATAGAGCCCAAAGATATCCATTATAAAGGCTAGAGGATTTATGGCTGAGTCTCTTACGTCATCACCGGCGGCCATCTTGTCACAGGCAAGCTTGGTGGGCTCTATGGTACCTAATGTAAGGTGAGTCATCGCAAATACTCTTATCTCGCTGAAATCTTGACGGATTTACAAACGGTTTGGTTTCTTACAAATGTTATTAACGTGGCTATTATTCTGGATGCTTTATATATAATATGCAATTTTTTCAAAAAGTATGCAGTGTCATAACTACATCTCTGACATTTTTAACAAACCAAACCGTTTCAAAATCGGTAGAAAATTTAGCATGTTATGGTCATTTCAAAGTACATGCACCATTAACACACAATGTTATGAGTCAGCGAGCTGTCTGTGGCAAGATGGCCGCCAGGTGCAGATGTCGACCTCCATTGGCCAGCAGCGCTGACGAGACATCTAGCTTGGTGGGCTCTATCTATGATAGAGCCCACCAAGCTTGCCTGTGACAAGATGGCCACCGGTGATGACGTTAGAGACTCTGCCTTAAGTCATCTTGCCTTTATTATGGATATCTATGGTAGTGTCGTCCCAAGTATACGGAAGTTTTAGCTTTTTTACAAACTCGTTTTCTTTCAGTGGTCACGATTGGTTACACCTTTTCCCCTCATTTAAGTATAAGTGATATGTTTTCCCTAAAGATACTGTAAGTATCCAAGCAGTTCAGTGGTGGTATACGCTACAGTATATCAATTAGCTTACAACATTGTAGCCTATCCTCATTTTAAGCGCAGCTGTGTGGACTGCGGGAACGTTGTATGAATATTCCATAAACTAAAAATGTGCAGCGCACATTGGAACAGCCTGCGCAAATCAGAGTGACATGTCGAGAGAAAAATATCTGCCCGACTGAACACAGTACATAGTCCATCCATTCTTCCATCCCGGAGTCACCCATGAAGGTAGTATCTACTAGCTAACTTGCCAAGCACCCTGCAGTTAATTGTATTTTGGCCAAAGTGAAACAATGCATTTGTTAGCTTACCAGCAGTCAGCTAAATATCACAGAACTAATAACAGGGTTGCCAACTCTCACGCATTTGGCGTGACACTCACGCTTTCAGCATCAATCTCACGCTCTCACGCACACGCAAGAAATGTCACGCCAAAATCAAATTTTCTCCCCTTTCATTCTGTTAATTTTCTGTTGATGACTAGACCACAGCGTATTAATGACAGGAGAGTAGGCCCACAGCGATAACATATGCCTAAAATGTTCTCACTGCATGATTCTCTGATCGTTGATTCGCTAAAAACCTTGCACCTGATATGTCAGTTGCGTGTGAAAAGTTCAGAGAGTTAGATTCGGAACATGGTTCGGAGTCGGAGCACACTGCCAGGGTTGCCAACTCTCACGCATCTGGCGTGACTCTGACGCTTTCAGAATAAAAAAATAAGCGTTTCCATTCTATTAGCTGTTTTTATTGCATAAATCACGGTTTACACTAAGTAAACAAGGACTGACATTTCTAAAATTATGGTTAGGGTTAACAAAAGTGTTCTCCACGCGCACGCATGCGCACACTGAAATTTTACTGAGTCTCACGCTAGCCAAACTCCCAAAGTTGGCAACCCTGCTAATAATGTTGTTTTAGTGACAATACATTGTTTGCCTTCACATCATAATGTATTAGCATTAAATGTAATATTAGATTTGTGTTCCATGTTTAGGATGTTAGTTTATGATGGGCTATGTTGAAAACCATCCTTTCTAGCTAGCCTTTTTGATACCTGTGTTTCTGTATGTTTGGTATTATGCCTATTGTTGACAACAAGTTTATCAGGCAACATATTCAGGGAAATTGGGAATGATATTACATCAGATATATTATACTACTATAGTATTATATCGATATTATATCGTTATCATACAATCCAGTAAAAATTTGATTTCAAAACACCATATAATTTAAAATAAATAATGTCTGGATTGCTGAATTATTTACACCAACTAGAGCACCTCAACAAGTGATTGGAATTCAAATATGAGTGCTATGGCTTTTGCCATTTATATTATGCATTGACAGATGTAACACCATTTTTTACTTTTGCTTTATGTACTTAAGTGCATTTAAGATCACATATTTACTTTTGGTACTTAAGTACATTTAAATTCAGATACTTTAAGAGTTTGACTTCAGTTTTACTGGAGTAACTTTTTAGTAGGTGTACTTCTACTCAAGTGTCATTCTCCAATACTTTTTACACATCTGCTGAAGTCCTTTCCTGCGGTCTGCAAGTTGTCAGTGAAGCTGAATACACCTCTACCTGCCTTTGCAGCCTGTGAATTAATATTTAGCAGAGCAGGACTTGTCTTCAGCCCAGCGAGAGCACGCCTGAGTTCTCGCAATTTTGACAAACATCTTCTACTGATTTTTTTTTTCTTTTTTCCTCTCCTTGTACTTTTGTACTTTTACTTTTGATACTTTTGAGTACATTTTAACACCAGATAAATACTTTTGATACTTAAGTACATTTAAGATGAGCTACTTTAAGACTTTTACTTAAGTAGTTTTCTTATGGGTGACTTTTACTAAAGTCACTTTTAAGATCGATATCTGTACTTTTACTTAAGTATGGAATTCAAGTACTTTTTACATCACTGATAGTAACAGACTCCCCACTGAATATCTGGGTCCAGTTGGGCTGAAGGGTCAGAACAGCTACAGGTCCCTCTACAGACACAACACAGTAAGATAACTAAATGAATAAACAAGTACAGTATTTATTTCCCCTCTTTCTTGTTTCCAAATAGCTGGATGTCCATTTTGCAATTATGCTTCAGACATTCAATGCAAATGATTTCAAACATTTTATTTCTGTTTGTATCATCAATCCTAATTTATCAAAAATATTAATTTATTTTTCCTGAATGTTAAGACCAATTGAATGAAATGTAATAGTTTGACCTGTTTTATCCTTCAAGGTAATGTTACTTTTAACAGATCAACAGGGAAATATAGTGATTGCCTGATTATGTTGGGTGCAGATTTGTAAGGAGCTGTCACAATGAATGTCCCCTGTATTGTGTGTTAGTATGTGATCCAGTCCAGATTTTGGGTTTTCCCTACTGTGTCTCTGTATTGTTGGAAAATATACAGTCTTACTAGAATAATTATATTGAGCTTATATGTGTACTTTAGTTATAGCTGTTTAAGTTATCATGCTGTCTAATGTAAATTACTCTAAGTTTCATTATATGACCACTAGGTGGAGCTCTAAGCATATTGTTTGTATTCGGATTGTTAAAAGAAGAATAGTTGTACAGGTTGTAAAAACATGCAGTAAAATGCATGACACAGTTTTGTCAAGTGCGTTTACTAAAACAAACAAGTGCTCATAGTCTTTATTATATCCAATATGTATCTATGTATCTATGTATATATGTATCCAATATGGTTCTTCCTGTGTTTAGTTGTTTTGATTCCGTGTTCACACTTGGGTTATGTTATGTCATTAGTACACTATTTATTTATTTCTTTAGATTCCCATGTTGTCAGTCATTGTCAGCGGTACTAGTCTTGATGAAGTTGTAGTGTTCTGTCTTTTCAAGTGTTTAGTGTTTGTTATTTTGTAGGGAAGTTCTTGCACACTGTGTGTTTAGTTCAATAACACCTTCCCCATTGAGAAATGCTCCTGCCTCCTGCCTACCAAACCTATTTAAGAAAATGCATGGTAGCGAGGAATAGGATAACCCTGTCATCAAACAGCCAAAACATTATAACCACCCGTTTGACAGGGGGATCCTAGCATTCTAGAAATAGCTACATAAATGAATTAATAAATAAAGACTTATGAAAACCAATAATTAACTATAGAACGTATCTAAAAAAAAGTCTTAGCCTTGTTTTAAAAATGGCAATAGTTGGGCAGTTTTTTATGTTCTCTGAAAGCTGGTTCCAGAGATAAACGCCATAGTAGTTAAAAGCTGCTTCCCCTTGTTTTGTTTTAACAGTAGGTTTCAATAGTAATTGCTTATGTTGTGATTTAAGGGATCTTGGTTGAGAATATTGTTGGAACATGTCATGCAAGTAGTTTGGTCCCATCCCCTTTATTATTAGCCAACTGATTACAACACCAGTGAAGCCAACCAAATGTTGCACTGAGGTCCAGTAATACTAGGATGGATGATTTGCCTGCATCTATATTTTGCCAGATGTCAATTATGACTTTAGCAAGAGCTGTTTCTGTGCTATGATTGACCCGGAAACCTGACTGAAAATTGTCAAGGCAGTTATTAAGCAACCGTACATCTCAGAATTTCTCCCATATTACATTCTCAGGAAACTATTTTGACTATTAACTGAATTTTGTTATATGCCAACATATTTAGGGTTTTTTACGTTTGAACTGCACGTTTCGTTATTAGGCTATATTTGTACTTCTATTACATTGCCCCTGTACATTTTGTTTAGCGGATTTATGCGAGAACATTCCACACATTCCATACATACCATAGCATTCAAAATTATATTGCAACATTCACAGTTAAGGTTACTAACGGTTAAAGTTAGGCATTAGGTTACTAACGGTTAAGGTTAGATATGACATTACTGAGGTTAAGGTTAGGATTAAGGTTAGGGTTAACATTACAAAAAACGACAATCATCTGTGTGCATGACGCATGCAATGAAGAACAAAACACACACAAAGTGCTGGTTTAGATTTGAACTCGCGAACACTGGCATGCCAGTCGCAGATTTATATGCCCGTCCACCATTCCCGACCTCAGCCCTAGCAAAAACTACGGTATTTACATGCTACGTCATGACTTTCATATGTACATATTTAACGTTATTTGAGTGTTCAATTTAGTTCCCTATAAACGTAATTCACCCTCATACGTTCATATTTCACATATTTTGGTTTTACAAAATAATTCACTCCAGGGGCGGACTGGGCATCTGTGTGATCTGGAGAATCACAGAATGGCCGGTACTCCAGGACGGCCGGCGGGCCGGCCCACAACCCGCCACACACGCAGTCATCACCTGTTTTTTTCCCCCATTAATCTGGTTCACACTCCAGTACTGTAGGTGGCAGCAATGCACCTTTAAGTTGGATGCCAGCTGCACTGGCAGTGGCCGCCAAATAAGGAGAAGAAGAAGTGAAATCGGTGAAAGAAACCAACCGCAAAGACGGTAGATACAAGCTTAGAAATAAACTAAATGCATAACGCGGCCGCGGGCAATAAACAGAAAGAAAAGGGTGGTGCTGAAAAGGCGAGAGAAAATTATATACTGAAGCCGCTAAATGTCGCAAACTAACTGAAATATTTAGCAGCAACTCACAGTTAAATATTAGCAAAAGACCCAGCAGTGAAGAAGTGACAGCTATGCAGCAACATGCCACCAGTGATGATGAGGGACAGAAAGTTGCGCTGGTAAAGTTGAGCTGTAAAATGCCACATGCTGTAGATAATATTAAGACATATGTTGTGCTTTTACTTGTAAAAATGTTGGTAACGGTACAGTCAGGGTGAATCCCATTTCTCTGTCTTACCCCTTCGTCTTAACCTTAGCCCTTGTCCCTCGAAACCGAGTGGTAAGGGATAGGGATGAAAACATACCCCTATGAAATGAGACACCACTTGGTTACAGTTACGTTATTATACATTGTCGCTAGCTGGCTGATACATCACCAGAGGCGACAAGTGTTGATTACAAACTTAAAAATATCAAACAAAATCTGCTGCTAATGTAGTTTAGTTAAAACTGTAGAAATGCATGGTGTCCATTTAAGGCTACTATAGTCATTGAAATGCGGGAATGTTGTTCACATCTGCAATGTAACGAAACTAGTGATTTTTTTAAACGTTTCAATTAAGAACATGGTTGCAAATATATATCCACAGGACTGTGTAGAGCACAAAACAAGTCTGTCGTAATTTTTAAGTCAAATATTTAAGCCGAAAATACATTTATTGGACTCTTGATAATCTGGCTGCCATTGTTGCCGGTTGCGCAGTGTATTCTGGGTACCCCTTGGTTTCAAGTAAGCTCTCGAAAATGCTTGGTTTTAAGGGGTGATCACCCCTTCCCCTTAGCCCTACACATAGATCAAAATGATAATTGGGATAGCCCTTACTCTCACATGAACGCGCAAAACTAAGGGGAAGGGGTAAGGGGAAGGGGTAAGACAGAGACATGGGATTCACCCTTAATGCTTACAAACTTTGAAGATTACAGAAGAATTACAGAAGTTACATTTGTAATGGTTGTAATGTAGATGTGGTATTATTATTTGTGCAGTAAGATTAATTACTGCATAATTTAATTAAGATTTTTAAGTAATAAATTAATTTTAAGACAGAATGGAATAGATTGTATAATATGCTGTTATAACAGCATATTATATAATATGCTGTAATAACAGCATATTATATAATCTATTCCTTTATATATTTGAAAAAAAAACAGTTTTTTTCAGGTTGATCTTAGACCAAGAGCAGAGAAAGACACCCGCTCCACCTAAACTTTATATTACTTGAAGAACCCCAAGTCAAACATACCACCCTCAGAAGAAGACAATACCTGACAGTACAGAGAGTGTTTAAACACAAAGATGGCACAGACAGAAAATGGCTTAAATACTGAAGAGAACCATACCCTGTATTGTGCAGTATGTTTAGCATTTGCCAAACCAACTGAAACCAGTCCCTTCATAAGTGGAATGCAGGACTGGAACCATATCAGTCAAAGAGTTGAGGAACATGAAAGGAGCAACATGCACAGAGGTTGTGCTGAGGTATATTTCTTGAGGGCATCTAAATCAGATAAAGCCAGCCTGCTACATGGTCCCCAAATTGTGGCTCACAGAGATCAATTGAGGAAGAGATGGCAGGTGTTAGAAAGAGTAGTAGAAGTGGTGATGTTCATAGGAAAGAGAGGACTGAGCTACATAGGACAGCAATCTGAGGCAGCGGACACTCTAGATGACCACAACATTACCACGGCAACTTCCTAGAGCTCATCATTCTTCAAGGGAAATATGATGTATGTTTGAAGGAATATAATTTGGATAGTATAGTATCATGAGCCACAATTAATGTATTGTGACACTCATGCCAGGCAGCAGGCGTTGTTGTTGTTGTTGAGTTTCCGCGCGCTGATTGCTTTGGGCCGGGCCTAGTCAAAGTCCAGGGCCGTTTTTTAGTCCCAGGCCGTCCCTGGTTTCCTCAGAACGTATTTCATGTGATTTAGGGCTGTTATTGTGTCAAAAAAGAGGTAAGTTGATTAAAAACATTTTGTTCAATAATTTTGCCAATGTTAGGTTGGATATGGGCCTGTAGTTGCTTAGTATGGATGTGTCTAGGTTGTTCTTTTTGATAAGTTGTTTTATAACCACAGTCTATAGGGATTTAGGAAATGTGCCTGTCTGTAAGGATAATTTATAATGTTAACCAGATCTGAAGCTAGGAGGTGAAGGACATATTAAGAAAAGGCAGTGGGTAGAGTATCTAGTGTGCACGTGGAGGTGAGACTTTGTACTGTTTTATTAAGAGTTTCAGTATTGATCAAACTGAAGTGAGACATTAGGTGTAATGTTCCGGTAGTTATTGGTTCTGGTAGCTGAGTGATATGTTTTTGAGATATTGGGCCCTATTTTAACGATCTGAAACGCAAGTATCAAACGCGAAACGCAAGTTACATTGTGGGAGGGTCCCGGGCGCTGTTGCTATTTTACCGGCGGGATAAATGATTCTTGCGCCCGACACAAAGTTAAAATGGGTAGGTCTAAATTAGCTTCATTAGTCATAGGTGTGGTTTGGGCGTAACGTGCAATAAGCCAATCAGAGCATCATCTCACATTCCCTTTAAGAGCAGGCGCGCTTGTTCCATGGTGGATTGCTATTATAACGGCGATTTGCTATTGATTTTTCTTCTTACAAAATGTCAATAAAGAAATGTCACAAGACATAGCCTACTTTCCGATGTTTTGGACTCACTCTCACTGAATCACGAGGTTATGAATGCATGGTAATATTTTTGCAATGTAGTCTAACATTAGACCGAGATTATGCTTCTGTCAAATAAGCTTTCCTCTCCCGTTCTGCATTTCTGGGCATTTAAGTTAAGTGCCAACGGCACATGCATTTAAACATCATGTCTCCTGAAGTCCTCTAATATTTCCTAATTAATGTCATCAACACATCCATGATTAATAGAAATGTTGCGTAAAACACAACAAGCCACAAAGAATGCTGCGACTTGAGTAGTGTACCTGTTCTATCCAAACACCTGACACGCATTTTTTGTGTGCCAAATGTTCGTTCAATTAGGCTACACTGCGTGTTTGAGTGTGTTTTTGATTAAACAGCATTTTACGCACTTATTGGCATTATAAATTGTGTCATCATTAACCATGTCTTTAACGGATAGCTGTTGTCCCCTTCACAGCCACTCATCCAAGGGGGGATTCCTCATGGCAAAGTTGACATAAATGAGTCGTGGCTTGAGCCTGAGTAATTCTGAGTAAAGACATGGGTTGTTTTACTATTAGCATCGCAAATTACGTGTGTAAACTTGTTGATTGCATGGGTTCCCTTGAGGTTGATGTATATCAGTGCAAATAATTCATTATAAATAATTTGAATAAATGTGTACACTAGATGTATACCTATTTTTTCAAATTTTTGGACATCACAATGACTTCCTCGTGTGGTAATATTTTTCCTTCTAATTATGTATTGCAATAATAAAGAACTGGTGCATTTGTGTAGATGAGAGGAGCAAAGTGTTTGCGCGTTGTGCACACGCTACATAATGGCCAAGCATGCGCCCTTAAAATAGCATATGAATAACACGCCACTGACTTTAAACCAGGTTTTTCCTGGTCAGTGGCGGAATTGTTTTCGGGAACTGCATGATAGCACCAGGGAACGTTTGCGCCGGAACACGCCTCTTCTTTTCGCTGAACCGCCCAACGAACGCAAGTTCTTGTGGAGGGAAAAGTCCCAAATGCGTCGGGTGCAAGATAGGAATGATACATGCGTTTGTGTAAAAAGTCAATTGCGCTGGGTGTAAAATAGGGCCCTTAATGTTCAGCCTGATTTCATCAATTTTGGTTTTAAGAAAAGATGCCAACTCATTGCACCCCTAGCATCCCCTAAAACACCAGCTGTCAAATGTTTGACAAGAGAGCTTCAGCCTTGTGATTGGTCGTCTAAACAATAGTGTCAAGCCATGCCCCTAAGGCCTTCCTAAGCTTTCAAATAGTTGCTGATTCAAGCAAAGTGTCAATGTTTTCAAAGGTTTATCGAGCCATGTCTAAGGTCTGGGGTGCAATATGTGTGATTATGTGTCTGTGTGACAGGGTATTCAATTATTTCCTGCAACCTCAACCTAAGTGTTTCTCTGTTTATCATCTTTAATACTTCAACTGAACCTATGTGCCTACCATGTTCAATCCTTCTACGGTCATTTGACTAGAAGATCATAAAAATGTGTCTCTGAGTATGTGTTTCTGTAATGATTACTCAAAACGTAAAAGAGAACAATGTTATTTATTGACCGGAATGACTGTCCAAAGGAACAGGCAAAGAATAATCCAAGAAGGCAGAGGTCAGACCGGAATAGCTAGTATGGCTAAGGTACAACAAGGGAAATCCACAGGCAGAATACTTCAAACAATGCAGAGGTCAGACCGGAATAGCTAATATGGCTAAGGTACAACAAGGGAAATCCACAGGCAGAATACTTCAAACAATGCAGAGGTCAGACCGGAATAGCTAATATGGCTAAGGTACAACAAGGGAAATCCACAGGCAGAATACTTCAAAACAATGCAGAGGTCAGACCGGAACAGCTAATACATGCATGAATGAATGCTCAGTAATAAGACTTGTACTTACAATACCTCGCAAAGAGGCTATGGATTGTTTGTGGCTTATATACAGAGTGAGTGTGCGCAGGTGAATGGAATTAGGCTAATTGTCCGGGTATGGGAAATGTAGTTCTTTGGAGACCTGACTAGGGAAGCTGTAGTCCACAGGAAGTAGAACTGGTGACTGGGAATTGTAGTTCTGAGCAGTATAGACCAGGGAAGTGGCAGTATCCAGGGAAGGGGAACTGGGAAACGTTACAGTTTCTGTGTGTTTCTGTCAATATTTCCTCACACTTATCAATAGGTTGCCAGAATTGGTCATGTGCGTGTGAGCAAACCCGCCCAAATTTTTGTGAGTGATCCTGTCATGTTAATTCAAATGGCTCAGTATGTAAAATTAAATTAACTTGTTACATTGTGCGTGTCTGTTTGTGCTTTTAGCATATGTGTTTCTATCTGGATCAAAACAGTGAAAATATCAAATTGTCCAAACATTTGGGAACTTAAATGGGTATATTTATATGACACACCAAAATTTGCTTTCCTAACACGCTGTGTTTAATGCTGTAAGCCAAAAATCTCCTTAGGATCAAACTCATGCATTGCATGTGTGTGGGGTACAATATGTTTGAGTGTGAGTATGTGTCTGTGCGTAAGTGTGTGACAAGACTATTAAACATTTCCTGCAACTGTGATTCTCTGTCTAGAGGGTTATAAAAATGTGTGAGAATATGTGAGTGTTCAAGTTCAAGTTCAACAACTTTATTAATCCCACAATGGGCAATTGAGTTTAGAGCAGATACAGCATGTACCACAACACACAAGCATACATAACGGCCTACACAAAAAAGTTGTTCTCATTTAGAACTCGAATTGCAGAAGGGATAAACGAATTTGAGTAAGGGTTCGTTCTAAAAACAGGTAACATGTAACGACGTCTCGAAGGCAAGAGGGAAAATTCACTCTGGAGAACGTGATCTTGGGGAAGACAGAATGCCCATTGCTTTCCTCAAGATTTGTTGGTTATGCAGAGTTTAAATCTCTTTGTTTCATACCAATAATATTAGAGCAGATTTTAACTAAATTGTTCAAGCTTTTTCCGTCTTTAACCGTAAGACTATGAAACCAACAGATATGTGTGCGTGCGTGCGTGCGTGTGAGTATGTGTCTGTGGGTGAGTGTGTGACAGACTATTTAAAATGACCTACAACTATGTGATTCTCTGTCTAGATGGTTATAAAAATGTGTGAGAATGTGTGTGTGTGTGTGTGTGTGTATGTCAAAGATCTTTCAGTCACAAACAACTGTTGATGTTTGCAAAAGCAAACATGTATGTATGTGTGTGTGTGTGTGCGTGCGTGCGTGCGTGTGTCTCTCTATGGAACAAGAACATTTAGTTGTGTGACATATCTTGCTTCACTCCTGTTTCTCTAAACATGTTTGTTGTCTGTCTGTCAATGTGTATCTGTCAAAGGGTCGTGCATTATTCATACAGCCTAACGTGCATCTAAGTGTTTTTTGAGAGCTGTTGTCTCAAGCACAGTGGTTTTCAGGGTTTTGGTTCAACAGGACCATAAAACCATTTGTGAGAACCTTTTCAATAGGGTTAAAAATACTACACCCAGAGACCAATGGTTTTGTTTGGTCATGTGTGTGGGGTGCAATGTGTGAGTGTGAGTATGTGTGATAGGCTATTACATTTTTCCTGCAACCTAACCTCAACCTAAGTGTTTCTCTGTTTATCATGTTACAGCTGAACCTTTTGTTACACTGGACCAGAAGCAAGTATATTCATATGGTTGATATTTTTTTAAAGCAAAGACTTTGAATTTTTTGGATAAATGTACACAGTGAATATCGCACAAGATGAAATAAAGAAAATGCATAATATTTTTCTGGTTTTATTTTTCATCCTCTTTGAAAGACAAATACACAGTCATATATTGAGATGTGAAATATGATGAAATCGGAGAGGGTAGCAGTACTCTTCAAATGCTTGTTTGAAGCTCACATTATGCCGTGTTATGTTATGGTCGTTATAGCTATTGTAAAACTTAAAAATGTGCTAGTAGTTTTTAAGCTTTGTAAAGATATGGGACATGTGTATATTACCTAAATATAGTACTGGACTTGTGTACTGTGATTCTATTTCATTTTATTTATTATTTAAATAGCCAGCTGGCGAGATACTGAGCCTTCAGAGGTTTATATACTGTTTTTCCTTAAAAAAGGGTTAAAATATAAATGCACAACTTCTATTTAGGAATACAACCTCCTTTTTCTGCAATGTTACTTTTGAATTTGTGAAATGAGCAGTTTGAGTAGTTTAATTGGTAAACACATAGGACCTAGAAATGTCAGTAGGTCCTTTTAGAAAACAAATATTGAAAAAATAGCCAAGCAACAGCTTACTTATGACAAGCGTATACTGATTTATTGAAATAGACTTGCAGGTTATACCCACAGGGTGAGCATCCGGTTTGGCAAATTGACGCAAATGAGGAAGTGCCATAAACCTGCATTCTATCTGAATTCCAGCTGGGGGCGATACGTTTGGTTGCAAAAGAGCTCGGTTTCTGTAATAGTGCAGAGCTGCGTGTAGCGTGTAGAGTCCAGTGTTAAAACAAAATTCTGCTTTTTTCAGATGTTCATAAAGCAGCTTCTGTGCACACAAGATCTGAATGGGTGTCACGCTACCTGTGTCTGTTAGACCCCAATCAACCCAACAGAGGTGATCTACACAGTCTGGATCACAACCTATGGTGATACAGCTCATTTACATCATAGCCCATTCAAACTGCTCTAAATACAGATATAAAATATGTTCTTATCCTTTTCGATGATATTTCAAAACATCAAGTTTTCAGGGTTGTGCAATGTGCTCCAGGTGTGACCCCACAGCATCAGGAATCCTATGATCCATCAAGCCATTGGTTTCTTACTATGTTTAGAATGCAAAATATTGATTTGTATAGAATTAGAAATAAATAGCTTTCTTACCCCAGTTTATCTTGTTTCGGTCATTTCTCAAGTTTGTGTTTAATTTGCCAAGACATCTAAACATGGCGATTCACCAAGGGGTGTAATGGCATTCGTTGTCCAATCCGCTTTTCACACATAAAACACAACATAGGATCTGACAACAGTAGTGTTGTAATCTTTATGGTTCAGACTTAGAGCAGAGCTCTGTATGTTTCCAACGGGTGAGAAATTACACTCTTTAAAAGGTACAATATGTAGTCTTCCAAAACAATAACAATAGACATACTTTGCATTAAAAACGCAAACATCAATATACCTATATTATACTGTATATATTTCTTAGTTGTATACTTACAGTATCCTAAATGTTTCCACCAACTTTCAAACCCAGAGAAATGTGTAATATAATCCGAAGACACAGGACGTTTCATTTTGTCTTCCGTCAATGGCGTCATATAACCTTTAACTACTCTAGTTGCTCTAAGTTTCAGGGAACCGCCAAACATAACGTGAATAAAGTTATAATATTTTTTTAAATACATTACTTTTGTCAGTGAACATTTTTTTTAGATACCGGAGATGCTAGATTAGAAGGTTGTCATTGATGACGATAACAAAACCCATGATCCCACGCTACTTCCTGAAGTGCATCTTTTGTTATTGTTTTAATTGAGAGACCCCTAATAACAAAAACTACATATTGTAAGTTTAACATTATAGTTGTTTCAACATGGTTGTATGCATTATTATGGTTATATATCCCTAAAACCCAAAGCGTGTTTTTATCTGCACTGTCTTTATCAATGTTCATGAGTAAAATTTTGTTTCTTTATCATTATTTCACAACAAATTGTAAGGTTTTAAATGACATTTTTGCTTTATATGGTTTGTTTTCTTAAGCTGGCTATGTCAGGTTGCAACAAGATAAATGTTTTGTGTCGTTTTTGGTTTGTTAATTTGAATATTTATCAGAATTCATGTCATGCTCATGTAAAAAGAAAATCAGGATTAATATTTACTCAAGGCAAACTAAATTTACAAGTGTTAAATATGAGTTGTGTAGATAAAAAAATCAAAAACATACTTCTATGTTAATCAAATATAACCATACCTGTATTTTTTTCGGTTACAAATTAACAACAGACTGTAAGTGAAAAAGTAGTTTGTTGGTTACAATTTAGGGAAATTATTTCATCACATGTATGTAGAGCAGCTTTTGTTGTGGTATAAGGGTCCAGATCACCATGTGTTTTCGATGTCCGTTATATATATATATACGAAAAGGCTGGTTATTAGAAACAGTTTGATTAACATAGGCTCTAATACTACTACTCTAATGGGATAAAGGCAAACGATTTTACTCACCAACATTGTTTAGAGATGTAGTTCTGTTTAGGTATCGCTGTTATATTCCGATTTGGTAAAGTTGCGAACTTTAGTGTGTTTATAACAAATGTACTTTGTTCTGAAATAGTGTATGGCTAATAAAAACAAAGTAACAATAGTTGTAATTGTTTTTTCAGTTTCACATTAACAACAGACCTTACGTGAAAAAGTAGGGTTTTGTTGATCAGTTTCAACATATGACAGGGTGTTTCAGAGCAAACTTATTACAACTATTTGTTAAACATACAAGATCTAAAGCAGAGTTTGTAGGATAAAATATGTTTAGGAAATCTAGACATGTTTCATGCAGTCAATAGAGTTTTCACAAAATGGGTTGAATTGGAATTTAACTACTGGCTGATACACACTTGTATTGTATTGCCCAGCCCAGTGTGGGTTGGTGTTAACGGAGAATTCCGGGCGATTTCAAGATGTAGCTCTGTTGTTTGCATATCTGAAGTGCTGTCAGTAGCGGTAAAAATCTGTATTGCTAAAATCGTGTTTACCTTTTCCTCTAGTATACAACCATTACGCATTTATAGGGGCAAGTTAAAAAATGTGATTTGAGCCTCTAAACATGTTTGAAATGTCATTAATAGTTCATATCCATGTGCAGTGATTTCTTATAGTGAACACAGGAAATTTGAACAAATAAGTCCATGTACATGCCTCCTTTTATTTACAATTTTCAGTGAAGTCCACACTAGTCAATTGTCGAAGTCATACAATGCAATATTTCAAAACATTTTTTTTAATTTTTCAGCTATAATATATCAAGTCGGCCAGGTAACCTGACACCGCTTCTTTGGAAGCTCACAGACTGAGTCTACACTGTTGCTTAGTTACCTATGCTCATGCTTGATAATTCTTGAACTCTTGAACTTTTGGGAGCTGTGAAGGTAAGTGTCAGGTTACAGCCGATCAATGTTGTGAAAGTATTTTATGGCCATTTTATCTATGAATTGAAAAAACATCATTGTTTTCAAGACACGTAGCTCACATTAAGTAGTCGTAACATTGTGGATTTTATAGCTACACTAATAGATATTTGCTAGAACCCCAAGATTCTAAGCTTTAAGTAAATATAAGACATGTATATCTAACCTTAAAAATGAGGGTGTTAGCCGTGTATCTATTCGACATTTCATTTTATTCGAGGTGCATGTGTACAAGGCACGTACCACATATTACAAGGTGAAATTATTATTTTTGTCTTAGCTATAACCTAAAAATTGGACTTGTTAACTGTGATTCTAGACTGTGATAATGGGTTGGGCTTACAGCATTAAACACAGCTTTTTAGGAAAGCATTTATTTGTGTTTCATAACAATACCCATTTAAGATCCCAAAATGTTTGGACAATTTGACATCACTGTTTTGACCCTCTGCATCCAGATGTAAACACATATGCTAAACTCACAAACACACACAATGTAACAAGTTAATTGTATTTTACATACTGAGCCATTTGAATGACCCTAACATGATCACAAATCTGGGTGGGTTTGCTCACATGCGCACGCACCTGACTAAATCTGCTAACCTATTGATAAAGGTGAGGAAATATTGAATGCCCCTGACAGAAACACACAGAAACACAGACTCCGAGAAACATTTTTATGATCTTCTAGTCAAATGACCGTAGAAGGATTAAGCCTGGTAGACACATAGGTTCAGTTGAAGTATTAAAGATGATAAACAAAGATGATAAACACTTAGGTAGAGGTTGCAGGAAATCCTGAATAGCCTGTCAAACAGACACATACTCACACTCACACATATTGCACCCCACACACACATGCACTGCAAGGGGGTTGCACTTGAGAACCATAGAGAAAATGTTTTTATGAATCTATAGTGCCTTGCGAAAGTATTCGGCCCCCTTGAACTTTTCAACCTTTTGCCACATTTCAGGCTTCAAACATAAAGATATGAAACTGTAATTTTTTGTGAAGAATCAACAACAAGTGGGACACAATCATGAAGTGGAACAAAAGTTATTGGATATTTCAAACTTTTTTAACAAATAAACAACTGAAAAATTGGGCGTGCAAAATTATTCAGCCCCCTACTTTGTAGCGCCACCTTTTGCTGCGATTACAGCTGTAAGTCAGTTTTGCACATCGAGAGACTGAAATGTTTGCCCATTCCTGCTCTTGCAAAACAGTTTGAGCTCAGTGAGGTTGGATGGAGAGCGTTTGTGAACAGCAGTTTTCAGTTCTTCCCACAGATTCTCGATTGGATTCAGGTCTTGACTTTGACTTGGCCATTCTAACACCTGGATATGTTTATATGTGAACCATTCCATTGTAGATTTTGCTTTATGTTTTGGATCATTGTCTTGTTGGAAGACAAATCTCCGTCCCAGTCTCAGGTCTTTTGCAGACTCCATTAGGTTAGGTTAGGTTAGGTCCCATCCATCTTCCCATCAACTTTAGCCATCTTCCCTATCCCTACTGAAGAAAAGCAGGCCTAAACCACAATGCTGCCACCACCATGTTTGACAGTGGGGATGGTGTGTTCAGTGTGATGAGCTGTGTTGCTTTTACGCCAAACATAACGTTTTGCATTGTTGCCAAAAAGTTCGATTTTGGTTTCATCTGACCAGAGCACCTTCTTCCACTTGTTTGGTGTGTCTCCCAGGTGCCTTGTGGCAAACTTTAAACAACAGTTTTTATGGATATCTTTCAGAAATTGCTTTATTCTTGCCACTCTTCCATAAATGCCAGATTTGTGCAGTATACGACTGATTGTTGTCCTATGGACAGACTCGCCCACCTCAGCTGTAGATCTCTGCAGTTCATCCAGAGGGATCATGGGCCTCTTGGCTGCATCTCTGATCAGTTTTCTTCTTGTATGAGCTGAAAGTTTAGAAGGACGGCCGGGTCTTAGTAGATTTGCAATGGTCTGATACTCCTTCCATTTCAATATTATCGCTTTCACAGTGCTCCTTGGGGTGTTTAAAGCTTGGGAGATCTTTCTGTATCCAAATCCGGCTTTAAACTTCTCCACAACAGTATCTCGCACCTGCCTGGTGTGTTCCTTGTTCTTCATGATGCTCTCTGTGCTTTCAAGGTACCTCTGAGACTATCACAGAGCAGGTGCATTTATACGGAGACTTGATTACACACAGGTGGATTCTATTTATCATCATTAGTCATTTAGGTCAACATTGGATCATTCAGAGATCCTCACTGAACTTTTGGAGAGAGTTTGCTGCACTGAAAGTAAAGGGGCTAAATAATTTTGCTCGCCCAATTTGTCAGTTTTTTATTTGTTAAAAAAGTTTTAAATCCAATAAATTTTGTTCCACTTCATGATTGTGTCCCACTTGTTGTTGATTCTTCACAAAAAATACAGTTTTCTATCTGTATGTTTGAAGCCTGAAATGTGGCAAAAGTTTGAAATGTTCAAGGGGGCACTGTATCTATGTGAGGAAGGGGGGAAGGAACTATGGTTGGTTGGGTCGATTGATGAGTATGCGGAAATGGTGACGGCCTGTATGGTAGGGGCTGCTGAGGTGGCTATTCTAGTTGGTAAGGGTGGGGGGCAACAGCGGGTGGTCCCGTGGTGGACGGATGGTTGTTCAAGAGGGGTGAATGAGAGGGATGTGTCATTGAAGGTATTGAAAAGGGGATTGACTGTGAGTAATTTGGAGGATTATCAGAGGAAAAGGGCAGTGGCTAGGCGAACAATTAAGAAGGCAAAGAGGAACGCGTGGTGGGAGTTTTGCTCGACCATTGGGAGGGGTACCCTGGTGAGGATAGGATGTGTTATGTGATGGTGAGGAATGCCTCTGTAAGTGTGAAGGTGGCGGTATTGGAACTGTTTAATATCATGTGGAGGACGGGGGTACTACCAGGTAGGTGGAAGAGGGCGGTGGTGCTGCCTTTTGTCAAGCCGGGTAAGGACCCTACAAAAGCCACTAGCTATAAGCCCATAGCACTCACCTCAAATCTGTGTAAGCTGATGGAGAAGATGATTGTGAGTAGGTTGGTGTTTTATTTGGACAGTAGGAGTTTGGTGAGTGAGGCGCAGAGTGGGTTTAGGAAAGGTAGGTCGACTACAATGCTTTGGTAATGGTTAGTACGGAGATAGCTTGTGCGTTGCCTAGGAAGGAAGTAATTTGTGTCACTTATTTTGATGTTGAAAAGGTTTATGGCACTATGTGGAGGGAGGGATTGATGATTAGGTTAGGTGCAATGGATGTTGGGGTTAGGTTGTATAACTGGGTTGTGGATTTTTTATGTTTGGGAGAGTGTTTAGGGTGAAGGTGGGGGCAAGCATGTCAAGGGAGTATGAGGTAGAGAATGGGACGCCTCAGGGCAGTGTGGTGAGCCCGGTGTTGTTCTCTGTAATGATTAATGATGTATTTAAAGAGGTGGGTCAGACACTTGGGGTCGCATTGTACGCGATGATGGGGCTGTTAAAAAAAAAGGGGGAGGAATGTGAAGTATTTGATGGCGAAGATGCAGTGTGCTGTGTCTGTGGTGGAAGAGTGGTCATATATGTGGGGCTTTAGGATGTCGGTGGCAAAGTCCTGCTTCATGGTGTATTCCAATAGGAAGGTGGTGGATGTGGGTTTGCAAATTTATGGACAGGATATAGGCATGGTGGTGGTGTTTAAGTATTTGGGTATGTGGTTTGACGAGAGGTTGACGTGGAGGAAACATGTGGCGTATGTTGAGGTTAGGTGTAGGAGGGCGTTGAACCTGATGAGAGCGGTGGTGGGGGTCAATTGGGGGGCTGACAGGCTGGCGTTGCTGTGCATATATCAGGCAATGATTAGGGCAGTGGTGGATTACTGATGATTATTGAGGTTGATGTGAGGATGTTGGAAGGAATGGGATGGGATGCTGGCAATATTAGTGGTGGTGTGGAGAGGCATTTGAGTGAAGGGCATAGTGGCTATGTGAGGGTGTTTACGGATGGGTCGAAATACCCGGTTAGTGGTAAGGTAGGAGCAGGGGTGTTTGTGCCGGAGTTCGGCGTAAGGCTTGGTAGGAGGCTGACAGATCATGTGTCAGTATATACTGCTGAGATGGTGGCAGTGGTTTTGGGTCTGGGGTGGGTGGAGGAGGTTAGGCCGCTTCTGCTGGTGGTGTGTACAGACTCAGCGGCTGTGCTGAGTAGTGTGAAGTCAGGTAGGTCAGAGGGGGGATTTGTTGTTG
>JACXGM010003448.1:8373-22510 GCA_016801145.1 Umbra pygmaea
TTTTAGATGGGCTTAACAGCAAGGTTTCTGAGTGGTTAAGGTTAGGGTAAGGGTTTGGGTAAGGCTTATGGTTAATGTAATGATAGAAAGTAAAAATCGCCTGTCTGTATCACGCTGCAAGTTCTGATATATAGTTAGGCTCATATTACAGCCTCCCCCTACTGGAAGCATCAGGAACAACAGGGGCTTAAAACTGTCCGGGGCTTTAAACTGTCTGGGTCGTATATCTGCTGGCTCCAGGTCTGCAGCCTCCCCCTACTCCTCTGAACAGGTGAGGGCTGGAAGGAGGAGTAGTCAAACCTCCAGGCTATATTCATAAAGTGTCTTCAAGTAACACTGTAGTAGCAATATGTATACTTTCAATTAAAAATGTAATCCTGAATTTTATGGTTGCATTTCTATTGCCTGTACAAATATTTTGACATGGTCTTTTGAAATGTAACCCCGAGGTCATTGGAAATAATGTGAAGGAGAAAACACTGTTTACTCAACTGATGACTGCAGTCACCACAAGGAGTCACTAGAGTAAACTGAAAATGGGAACCCTGTGCTGACTCAGCCCTTCGCTGACCGTAATCGCTAATTTTGCACCACCATTGGGGACTCGAGTTAGGTCTAGCTATGACGCAAACAGGAATTGAAAACTACATTTTATCTGGCACCTCAATGCACATTGGTGCCACACAGGTAGCCTAACAATCATAGTCTTAGGTGCTTAATGAATACTGGGCTTGTAGAATGAGAATAGTAGACATTCTTCATTAAAACATAAGATATCTCTTCAATATCTGTTTATTGATCTTCGCATGAGATCATCCTGTATTTCTTGTATTCAGTTTATCTTTACTTTTGGTTTATTTTCTTTTATTTCTCTGATGTTTTCAATATCATGACACTTCTATTAATCTAAAATCCTATATCAATAAAAATGTACCTATTTATTAAAATCCTATAAATAAATTATTTTGTGCTGAATGTTGTTTTGTGTCTCTGCCACTAGATGGCACAAAATCTTTACATTGAAAATGTTCTGACCATGGCCCCCTTCGGAGTTGACTGTACAACCCCTGCCTTCTCTAGTGCCATGATCTACCGACTGGACTGGACTGCAGCCCTATGCATTATTGGAGCTGTCTTGGTAGTTTTTATAACAAGGTTATAGTTGTAGCTGGTGTAGCATCAGTATATCTTCCCACCATTAAAGGTGTAGCATCAGTATATCTACCCACCATTCAGGGATGGACTGGGACAAAATTCGGCCCGGGACTTTGGATGGAGCGGCCGGCGGTGGGGGGGGGGGGCGCGCGCGTGCGCTGTATCTGTCGCTCCCCGCGTTCGTCAATCATTCACTCTGGGTTTCTCCTCATTTGAATATAGAGGAACTCTCTCGATTTGACGGCCGGGCCAGAGTGCAGTTTTGCGGATGCAACAGCCTGTCCATTTCAGCCTACTGTCACTTGTTTTAATACGTCCGACCGGCAGTCAAAGTAAAATGTGACGGCCCGTTTGGCCCGGAATGGACCGGCCGTTCGGGAAACCTCTCGATCCTCCCGATGGCCAGTCCACCCCTGCCACCATTAAAGGTGTAACACCAGTACATCTACCCACCATTAAAAGTGTAACACCAGTATATCTACCCACCATTAAAGGTGTAACACCAGTATATCTACCCACCATTGAAGATGTAACATCAGTATATCTACCCACCATTAAAGGTGTAACACCACTATATCTACCCACCATTGAAGATGTAACATCAGTATATCTACCCACCATTAAAGGTGTAACACCAGTATATCTACCCACCATTGAAGATGTAACATCAGTATATCTACCCACCATTTAAGGTGTAACATCAGTATTTCTACCCACCATTAAAAGTGTAACATCAGTATATCTAACCACCATTAAAGGTGTAAAACCTGTTAATCTATCCACCATTAAAGATGTAACACCAGAATTATCTACCCACCATTAAAGATGTAACATCAGTATATCTACTCACCATTAAAGGTGTAACACCAGTATATCTACCCACCATTAAAGATGTAACACCAGTATATCTACCCACCATTAAAGGTGTAACACCAGTATATCTACCCACCATTAAAGGTGTAACACCAGTATATCTACCCACCATTAAAGGTGTAACACCAGTATATATACCCACCATTAAAGGTGTAACACCAGTATATATACCCACCATTAAAGGTGTAACACCAGTATATCTACCCACCATTAAAGATGTAACACCAGTTAATCTACCCACCATTAAAGGTTTAACACCAGTACATCTACCCACCATTAAAGGTGTAACACCAGTATATCTACCCAGCATTAAAGGTGTAACACCAGTATATCTACCCACCATTAAAGGTGTAACACCAGTATATCTACCCACCATTAAAGGTGTAACACCAGTATATCTACCCACCATTAAAACATATCACAGATTTCAATAAACCTGCTGCTAGTATACATTTAATTAAAAATACAATCTTTTGACACTTAGGTCTTCATTGTGCGTAATAAAATCGAATGAGCCTTATTAGTAGAGCGTGGCGTTTTCCTTTAGTTGGGTTGTTAAATTATCCTTCAACTACACCACCAGCAGACATGACACAGAATGCCTGCTTGACTACCTTCAAAGTGGTTTAAAACCATCCTATTACAGATCACAGTCACACAAATCTCATTACCATCTGCACTGTGTCCATTTTCTTTGAATACCTGCTATGCTGGCTTAACACCTGTTTAAAGAATAGGGGCACAATATGAATATGGACAAATTTTGAAAAAAATATGCATACAAGCCACAGGCATAATTAAAGGTCAATTGTCTGTTTTACGAGAATATTCTTTCGCAATTGCATTGCTGTAGTTCTAACACTGAAATCCAAAGCAGGTTATCATTCAGACGGACAGAAATAGAGGAGCTAACAATATCTGGTGTCCCTCCCCACACAGAGAGAGGCGTGAGGAGCCATTCCAGAAACAGCGTCGAGTTGTCGTGACAACAATCACCCACACAATGTTCTCTTTGCCAGAGGGACTGGAGGCGGCAGACAAGCAGAGTCCTCACAATTACCCACAATCCACCAGCACAGCCAGCTTTGCTCTCTCACATAAACCAGACCTACTCATATGGTTCCAAATGGCATCCTATCAGAGGCGATTCTAGGGTCTGAAAATGAAAAACTCTGGTATTTATTTTTAGATGTTGCTGTCAATACCGCAAATTTTATTTGGTCGACCCTCAGTGGGGCCCTAGGGTCTTGGGGGGGCCCCAGGCATTTGCCAGCATTGCCTGTCCTTATGCTACGCCACTGCACCCTATTGCCTAGTTTTTACCGTTGTCTATATAAAGGGTTATTAGAGATATAAGTAAAGGGAGTATAAATCACAGGAAGTTAACTAACAGGGCTACTGGTGTCTTTTTCTGCAACAACGAATCACCTGCTAACAAACCAAAAACCTCTTAAGAATTATTGTGATTACGAGCATAGAGATTAAAGAAGGAACGTCCTTAAAGGTGCTATCTGTGGAATTCAAGACTTAACAAAATAGTGACATTCCTTTTTAAGTGACGGGATTATAAATACTTAAAAAAATATATTTCTTGATATAAAAAAGTATTTCAGACAATGATTTTCTACACTATGCATTGTTTTGTTACATGCAATAGCAAGGCTTAAAATGCATAAATTACATTAAAGATGGACCAGCGCTTGCCAAAAACTGTGGTAGCACAACTCGTCATGTTTTCATTGCAATTCCTGTTTAAAAGGCCAAATATGCAGTGCATTGTGTAGGAAATCATTGTCCCATCTCAATTGCTTTTGCAGATTTTTTAAATAGCATGAATCTTTTCATGTTCTACAGCATTTAGAAGCTGGTCGCTGAAAGAGAAAGTAGTTTTGTTTTCACTTTGCAAGATTCTACACAGTGCACCTTTAAACCCTGATCTCAATACAATCAAACCACAGTCATGTTATTATTACTACCTGAACCTGTCTAAAAATATGGTCAAAATTAGGCTGGAGTCAATCTCAGGAAAAAGTAATGTAGACAAGATAATTTGTCACCTATCTGTTCTCATCTTCCTTGTTCCTCTATGGTGTTTATGGTCTTTATGGTGATTAGGTAACTGTGTTATGCAAGACACAGCATAATATTCCCATGGTAACAACAGTTACCACTGTTTCCAAAACATAAGCTGCTGACCTCAGAAAATAGCAGTTTTACTCGCCTGCCCTTCCACAGATCTAGTTTCAGATGGTCTTGCTCTTTAATCGTTCTAGGATCAGCTGTCCTCGCTCTTAAAACCCTTATGTTATCCTCTCAATGGCCATACCCCCTTTGTCCTCTGGGGTCAAAAATGACCCCATCTGGTTTTTTACAGTCTATGGTTTGACTCTTATTTAAAACATATAGCATAAATATTCGTGTTACACCTTTAGTCTTACTTCAGTTCAACCCATTACCACAATTATTTCCCTTTGATTGAGAATTTAGTGCTAATAGACCTTGTTTACATTAAAGTATAAAAATATTTTAACAGAAAAAGCTTTAAGGACAATACTTCAACAGATCTAGGATTAGCTGGCCTTGTGCCTAAATAGATCTAGGATCAGCTGGGCTTGCTCTTCTATAGATCTAGGATAAGCTGGCCTTGTTCTTCTATAGATCTAGGATAAGCTGGCCTTGTTCTTCTATAGATCTAGGATCACCTGGCCTTACAACCTGGGAGTAACAGTATTTCAGATTAATCAGATGCATGTGCGCTTCCAAGTATATGTACATGTGAATAATTCATGAATCATAACATGTTGCTGCTCTGCTATCTCAGGTGAAAATAGTTTACTAGTCTAACAGGAAGAGTTGAATAATAGCAACCATTGGTATACGGGGCCAAAATGAAAATATATATATAATGATTCATAATTATGAATCATTCAGGATAACATCCGCTAAGTACAATGTCCAGTAAACTGTCAGGTTGTGGTGTGTTGCAATTGGTGTAGCTTTGAATTAAAGGCAACAAGCTTGTACGTACATACATACACACACACACAGAAACACACCAAAACACACACAGTAACAAACATGCAGTGCTACCGAGACGCTTTAAATATGACAATTTATACAGAAACCCTTATAAAACCTGATAAACCAGTTAGACTGAAGATGAATCTCACAAGGTATTTTTTTAGAGGTTATTATTGTAATATAGAATACCTGATTAGGTGTGTAAACTTTACCCAGGTTCCAAGATTGGTTTGTGCTATCTCATTGCTGTCATTATTATGAATTGGCAAGACAGCAAAATCAGCTCTAGGACCTAGGCTATACAAATCATCAGAGTTGGGTAAATTACTTTTTAAAAGTAACTTTTACAATTGTTACAATTACAGTAATCAGATTACTTTTAACAAATGTAAAAGTAAATTGTAAAGTTACTTACCCAACTCTGCTAATTTTATGGCTTTGGTCTCATTTTTATATTATCTGTTATTTAACCAAGTTGACTGAGAACCTAGGATTTTTGCAGCAACAAACTGGGAGCAATTAGAGTTAACTCTCTTTGCTCACAGTAAATTACAAATCTTTCATCTTGGAAAGTAGGGGATTTAACCAGAGGCCTTATGGACAAACGTCATGTCAGGTGTGCTAACAACTAGGCCACCTTGCCAGCCCTTACGTCATGGGTAGGTAGGTACCTTTGTCATTAAGTGTGATTGAGAATGTGACTGAGAGAGACATCATGTATTGCCAATAAATCTAGAGTGAGAGAGAGACAGAGAGACATAAATGCCAGCATTCTTTATTCATCTGTTTTTTTATCACTAACTTGTCTCTTATTTTTCACATGCTTTGACAAGGTCCTATGCAAACAAAGCCTTTGAAAATCAAAAATGTAACTGAAATTAAATGAACAAGGATGGACAGAAGAGCGAGAGGTATTTTCTGAGCAATTCGTAAAACGTTGTTCCCTTCTGTTAATTTTCTCTCAAAAGTTCTAATACTGCTCTGTTAGCTTTAGCTGGTCTACCAGGACACTGAGTGGAATTAGAGACCTCGTATGATGACATGGTGGTTGGTTAATCTGATATCAGCTGATTAAAGGGCCAGAGATAGGGATGAACATGTAGATCTAGAGAAAGATGTCAGAAAGATGTGACAAGAGAAAGAAAACTGGTTCATCCTTTTTAGTCTGGGATGTATTGCTAAATCAGACTATGCCAACAGAATGTCTAAGTGTGAGTGAGGACAGTCATGCTAACCTTGGCTAACCATGCTACTGCTGACTTCTGTATATCCTGATCTGTGTGGCTCACTTGGCAGAGCATGGCGCATTCAATGCCAAAGTTTAAGGGCGACATTAGCACATCCTACAAGCCTAGCATTATTAGTTCCACTGCTTAATTGCAATGTCATTTCTACATCTTTAAACCACAAAGAAAATTATGTATGAAATAACACTGTTGATTTTCTATATTTACTGGGATACCCTTGAATTAAGGTCCAGCATTTTAATTGGTTAGGTAAGCCCCAGTCCACACAATAATAATACATGAAGAAACGCATTTCCTCAAAATGGTCAAGTTATACCAACTAAAAATACTAAACAATCAAATTTTGACTTTTCTACAACACATTTTAGCAGGAACAGGCTCCCATACAATACTCACTAGCCAGTTTATTAGGTAAAACTTTTGTTACACTTTGAACGTGAAATAAAATATTACATCGGTATTCTCTCCCATTGATGAAGACCACGTAAACAACTATTGTTGGGGTAGACACAAAGTACTTGTGTCAAATGGCATGAATATTTGTTTAATCAATATTTTAACTAGTTAATTTGTATTTTTGTAAAATTATTTTCATAAAAATATATTATACCACCAACATTTAGAATATGCAGTTAATGGTAACACGGCTCAATGCTTCGACGAATGTGTCAGCTTGCTTTATATAGCCATTGCCTCACTGTTTTTAGGCCATTTTTGGCTAAATGGGCCCTGTACCTAATAAACTGGCCAATGAGTGTAGAGCACATGATATGGTAAAACGATAAGGTTACTGCAAAGGCCCAAGAACATGAGATGGGTGACCATTATAGCGTGCAGCTCTAGGCCTTTTCGGAGGTTGTGGCATCTGCCCAGCATGAAAAGTCTCTGGGGGGGAAGTTGGTTTATAAGTGACGTGATCTATGCTTGTCATTAGTCACTGTGGCTATTGGAAAGGTCACAGACCCAGCTGCTCTCCAAGGCCTGACCCATGATCAGTTTACCCAATCTGAACCCCAGGGATTGTCAGTTCAACTCCAGCAATTTAACTGACATGGGGCCAGTTGGGAAACAGTTGACTTTTGGGCTATAGCCCATCAGGGACGGTCAGTTCTGGTCCCCCTTAAATGACTCTACTGGATGTTAAATGTGTCAGCTATAAAATACTGCAGAACTTGAGTACGAAAGTAACAGGAGACAGAGTTGTAAAATAACGTAGCACACCAGCACCCATAAACCAGGGGTAGACTGAGCAGGTACTATGACAACAAAGAAAACCCAACCATAAGAGCATGTTCTGTAACCGTGAGAAATAGTTGCCAGAACACCGCCATAACAATCACAAGCAAAGACCTACCAATGTTGGCACTTGGTTACCTTGTGGCAACAAGGCTCTGGGAAGAGTTAGAGTGGATCAACTAGTGGTGTGTAATAGTGCACTAGTTTGTTTGACCAATGTGAGTCAGTAGTTATGCAGGATATTATGGTTATAGAAAGAGATCAGTTAAAGTGACACTGCAAACCAGCGGTCAAGTACATCAGCGACAACATAGCAACAACATAGAGACGTTGGCACCAGCAGCGCACGTGCGTAATAGGAGAATCGCTGTCAGGTCTGAACTCAAGACTTCGGATCACTGTTACTGCTCGCTCGGCGGTTGTAGTCCACATTTTCTTCGAGTCAATACAATTTTTTTATTAAAAACATTCCCAATCTCTTTGCTGGACATTTTTATTAATTTTATATTTTGTAGAACAGGGGAACAAACGATTACAAAAAAGAATGGAGTGGCAGCTTTTAAAGGCAAAACAACTGTCCTTGTGTTCTACATGCTACACCTTGACTTAATCGTATCATGCTTGCTTGGAAAATAAAGTATATATACAGTGAATAAAAACATAATTAAAATTAATGACGTACTATATACTTTACCATTAACTTTGTTTTAATGTACCTTCTGGTTTTTCCATGCACACGATTAACAATTTACATTTAGATAAAAAAAATTAAGACTTTCAGGCGCTTCCTTAATCCATGAAGCAGATTTTAAAATAAAATAAAAAATGCACCTATAAATAAAATTATGATTTCCTTTAGGACACAAATTATGGAAAGTTAATACAACTTAAAGATGAATGAATTAACTTGCATCCTACAATAAACAAACGAGTCACACACCTACTACCACTGTGACAAAATGAAAATTGATGTTCATCTATCAATCTCTACCTACAGTCCAAATCCTCAGTGTGTAGAACAAAAGTTACATTGAAATAACACGTTGTCTCATTCAAATAAATATCTGCTAGAAATAAATAATGATGATACTGGAAACACTTCACTGCCAAACGGATAAGGTCACTAAGTCAATGCAATGTTTGTATGATGGTCGCGCGTGCGTGCGTGTGTGTGTGTGTGTGTATGTCGGTGCGTGTGTGTGTAAAGCACTAATGCGGCTTCGAGTGTCTCTCATTGCTGTTACCTTGAGGTAGGCTAGATAACACATTTACAAACGTCAACATTTTAATGGTTTTCTGCTGGCATCATGTGTCAAACTTTACAGTATGAAATAAGGGTTTTTATGGAAGCCTCTTTTGTGAAACAAATTAAGTTACAAAGACAAAATAATGAAAAAATAACAAATATTTCATTTTTAAAGAAAAGCCTGCACCCACCCTCCGTGTTGAAAAGGCTTTAGGTCTGAAAGCACTTGGTTTGTCTACAGCAATGGTGATGTCAGTATGAAAGTCAACCAAAATACAAGACTTTCCTTAAATACAAAATACCCTCCATCATCTCCCATTATCCTGGTTTACAACAGGAGAAAAGGTATCATTAAGTATCCATGCCCTGATACAGTAGCTTCTGTCCCCCTGTTGAGGCCAGACCTATGTTAAAGTAGTCATCTTGAGTGTGATTGGCCGATCCATATTGATGACCCGGTTAGAATTAAGATCACATGACCAGGCGGGGCATCAAGAGGGATAGCCCAGTGAATTTTTGAGATTCCACCCATTTCTCTGAGTCAAAATGCAGCTATATGACACTGGAGATGTAGGTATCGGAACATTTCATCCACCAGTTAAATCATCTAGCCATCTCTAAGGATTAGATGTCCTCTCTGCCTTTATTGATGACTTTACCGATTTGTAGATTTTTTTTAGGTGATAGAATGAAACCCCACTGTAGCGCTGTCTCAGGTGAGAAAGACTAGGGAAAAACCAGAGACAGTACATATCGCTACAGAATTGCCCAGTCTGTAGAGTTGTCATTCTGTAAAAGCTCAGCCTCAGTCTTTTCATCTGTAAATCGATATATAATAAAGGTCTCTAAACTGTAGTTATTCAGTAGTAAATGGTGTCCACTACCCAATAGTGGACTTTCATTAAATAACTCAATGTGTCCAATTTTAGAAGACTTCTAACACGCCCCATTTAAATAAAGCTTTTGTCAAGAGGAAATCCTACAATTTTGAAAAAATATGGGCATCCAAATCTATATTTTTACTCCATTAACTGTTGTTTTTATACCAGTAACAGATGATATTCAGAGTTTTGGATTGGCAAAACAATTATAAAAGAATTTGAAATGGGAATTGTCTTGATGACATACGAATAGAAAAGTTTCATTTCATACATGCACATTTTCGGGCACGTCAAGTCTATTTGCAACCTATCCTAAATTAACTCTGAACTTTTACAAAAGGAGGCTCTGCTTACACGAGTTTGATTCCAACACATAGGAGACAACCTTCCACCCTTCTGAAGTACATCCCATCTGAGTGTACATATAAGTGCACTTGCTCAACTTACGAGAGTTTGCTAACTAACTTAACAAATCACAAGGAGTTTGACTAATGACGTTCAAGTCTGATGAGCAGGGCTGTTTCTGCTAGAGTAGGAACATTTCAGAGTTGGAGTCAATCCCATTTTAGTTGTAAAGAATTTAGAAAGAAAACCAAATTCCAACGTCCACAATGAAAAGCGTTACGATATTTGGAATTTTAGCCTCCTTCCTAAACAGATTTCAAAAAGGAAAAACTCCTAACCCTGTATCACTTCTTACATCCCCTTAGATACAGTACATCTCCTCACCCTCCATTTACCATATGATTTATAGAGCAGTCAGTGTGCAAACTTGATGCTGCCAGTTTGTAGTGGCTAAAGGCTAGTTGAGGAGACTTGGGTAGGCCTGGTGACCATGAGGCATTTGACGTTTATCTTTTAGCCACGTTCAACCCTGTCTACAATACGTTCAACTCATACAACTTCAAAACAAAAAGTAACCGTATGATAAAAGGTATGAAATGATTCAAGTAAAATAACATTACAATGATAAAATTAAATTAAATGAAAATAAAGAGAACAGAAACAGCCTAGGGATCTTGCCTGTGTGGTGTTTCTACTGTTCTTTAATTCAGATGTTTGAAGATGCTGCTGTAGGTTTTATGGGCGATCTGCGGGGAGCATTTAACAGCAGAGGGAGCGAGGGACGTCTGGATGGATTTGAGCGGCAGTTCAGCTGTGGCGTCGAACCGCGGCAGAGCCAGGGAGTCCAGCTGCATGTTAAACATGATTTCCCCGTTGCGTGCCAGGAAGCCCCCATCACCCCGGTCCACTCCCCCCTCCGAAGGCTCTGGTTCCGGGCAACCGGCGGCGCTAGCGTCATCCTCCCCGCTCCCCTCATCCTTCCTGCTGAACAGTCTGTCCAGGTAGCTGGTGTACGAGCTCTCCTTCTGAAGCTGCTCCTCCGCCTCGTCGGCCAGACACCCGCCCCGCCCCTCCTCCACCCTCTCCCCCCCTCCGAAGCTCTCCCAAGGGTGAGCGGGGCGCAGCCCAGACCCCACAGCGCTGCTGCTGACCTGAGCAAAATTCACCAGGCATTTCTCCTCTTTCTCCCTGCTGATGGATTTGGACACAGACCCTGACCGCGGAGCCTCCAGCTGGGAAACAGACGAATTGAGCTCATTCAGGAGGCCCACCTCACTTATTAGGCTCACCCCAACCTCACCCAGGAGGCCCACCTCGCCAAGGAGGCCAACCTCGCCAAGGAGGCCAACCTCGCCAAGGAGGCCCACCTCGCCAAGGAGGCCCACCTCGCCAAGGAGGCCCACCTCGCCAAGGAGGCCCACCTCGCTGGGCTCCGGCTGCAGGCTTAGTTTGATGGTACCAGCGATGAACGAGTCAAAGTCAAAGCCCTGGTTTTGTGGAGCGGTCTGGTTTTGGTTCTTCTCTTGCTGAGAGTCCTTCTCCGCAGGGCCGTGGACCTTCTCTGCCTCTTGCAGAGCCATCTGGGCCTTGACAAGGCCATTCTTCTCGCACTTGCTCTTCTGGGCCTTGCGCTCCCTGTCCACAGCCAGCTTCTCCTTGCTCTGCTGCTCCTTCCAGTTGGACAGGTCTATGATGAGCTTGGGTTCGTAGTAGTGGTTCACCACACTTTCCCTCAGGATCAGGTTGTCCAGGTAGGATGGAGACACCGCCTTGTAGTTGCAGGTGTGGGAACACTCCAGATCACAGTACTTATTCTCGTGGTGGAGGTCATAGGGGTCGGGCCACGACCGGTCAGGGGTGAAGAGGGAGGAGTAGTCGTAGGAGGGGTCGTCCAGGAACTTCTCCCGGTCTCCGTCTGCGTACTTACGAGGGTCCACCTTGAGTAGGAGGGGCGAAAGAGGATGTAACGACATGGAAACGGAGTGTGTGTTGGTGGGTTTAGATGGGCGTGTTGTGCGTGTACACACCTGGACATCCTCGTCGTCGGTGTTGTCAGACAGAGCACGGGGGTCCACCTGGACCTCGTCAGGGTCCAGGGTGCTGTGATTGTGAAGGTGCCAGTCTCCCTCAGATAGCTGGCTGTCTCTGTACCTGGTGCATAAGAAGAGCCTTGTTAAGAAACCAGATCCAGGGCGACCTGGATGAGCTACTTGGATGTAGCTGAACATTTTCCACCCTATTGAATCATTTTTTTTTCACTCATTATATAATTCATAATTAATAAATTGTAATTATATTATATTGATTCGGAGAAAAAAAAAAGAACAATTCAATGTATTTATAGATATATAAAATATTATATATTATATAATTTCCCCCCCATTTCTCCCGTTCCAATTGTTCTTCCAATTTTTCCATTCCCTGCTACGTCGGCAGCTCTGCAAACCCCCGACTGATGTGGGATGGTGAAGGGCGGTCACGTTTCAATCAACCACATGTCGCCAAGCCGGCCAATTCTTTTTGCACTGCTCAACCAGCCCGGAAGCCTTTAGTCGGTTCATATACAGGATGATTTAACTCACCAACTATACTTCCGTTATTTAATTTACACGCACCCGATCTGCACACAGGGGTTCACTGGAGAGCAACGTTGGCAACGTAGATAACCCAACTTATCCATCCCAAATACAATGCTATGCCAATTTGCACTTCCTTGTGCCGGAGGTCGTGCAAAGTCGGAGAAGCCATAGTATGGCTTGAACCGCTGACCATCATGACATAGTTTGTCCTGAGAAAGATTCACATTTCTATGGACTGAATTTGCATTTGTTGAAATTAGACGCAACATTTTTGGTTTGAGGTTACATCGATCAATTGTGAATATCAGCTATTGATATGGACCAATCGTTTTATTATGGGGACATTCCAACCAGCAACTTTTCAGTTCCTGACCCTCCACACTAACCAGTACACTAGCAGCTCAGAGTATCCCATCCTCCAGGACCTGTTTGGGGGTGTTTCCTCATACCTGTCCCAGGTGTGGCTGTGGCTCTGGTCCATCAGCAGGATGTCATCCACCTCATCCTCTATGTGGAAGGGGTGCAGGGAGACAGGCTCGTCCAGGGGGAAGGAGTAGTCCGCCATGTATGGGTGGGCTAGGGCCTCCTCTGCAGTCAGACGGTCCATGGGGTTAAAGGTCAGGATCTTCTCCAGGAAGTCCAGGGCTGGAGGGAGAGGATCAGGTTTTAGTGGAAGAATCTTAATTAAGTGTGTTTCTGTCTATCAAATATGCCAGTTGAGGCCAGGTGATCTTGAAAAAGCTCCTATAATACAAGCATTTGCATCACACCTGATCCACATTGTGCATCAGTGCAGACTAGTAATGCTGCTATTTTATAAAAACATAGCCCTTTACAGGTTACAGGTATTTTGGTCAAAGGAGCTACTAGACAGGTACTGCTCTGGGTCAGAGGTCACAGGAGCTACTAGAGAGGTACAGCTCTGGGTCAGAGATCACAGGAGCTACTAGAGAGGTACCGCTCTGGGTCAGAGGTCACAGGAGCTACTAGAGAGGTACCGCTCTGGGTCAGAGGTCACAGGAGCTCCTAGAGAGGTACTGCTCTGAGTCAGAGGTCAAGGGCAAATGGCAGTATGAGGAGGTACTTCCTGTGACAATAAGTGTCTATTATAAGGTTTTTAATTTGTATGACACTTTTAAATGATAATACAAATAATGAATTTCAATACCAGTATTAAAAGTTTGAGTCGATGTAAGAGAAAGGCAGGTCCTCTTAGAAAATGTTACATATATAAATAAAGGTTCAGACTTACAGTTAGGTTTAAATTTAGGAGTAGGTTTATGGGGTCAGCGAAACTATGATTTTGAATGGAAATACATTTGTCAGCAACAACAGTAAAGTCAGTGTGCGTGCATGCGCTGACTCACCCTGCGGGCTGACGTCCGGTAGCAGCTTGGCCAGCGGGTTGTGTGGCTGGGACATGTCACTACGTATGAACACAGGGATCACCTTGTGAAGCTCCTGTCGGTCCTCTTCTCTCAGCACCGGGATCGACTCCAGGATCAGCTGCATCTGCTCCAACTCATGGGCACCTACAGGGTTATCAACAGTAAG
>JACXGM010003448.1:22610-35740 GCA_016801145.1 Umbra pygmaea
ACAACGACCCGGGGGTTGGCAACAACAACAACGACCCGGGGGTTGGCAACAACAACAACAAGGACCCGGGGGTTGGCAACAACAACAACAAGGACCCGGGGGTTGGCAACAACAACAAGGACCCTGGGGTTGGCAACAACAACAAAAAGGACCCTGGGGTTGGCAACATTAAGGACCTGGGTTAGCAAAGGGCAACACGGTTGAGAGCCTTGATGTACTAGGACCTCCATACCTCAACCCTGTGGCAACATTTGTCTTCCCCTTATCAGCCTGCCTTGTGTGTGTGCCCTGTGGCCAACTTTCCTCCCATAGTTCAATGGCACGTTTACCTGCCATATTTGTATGTGTGGTAAGGTGAAGAGACTGACCTGCAAACAGAGTTTTTCCTGTGAGCATCTCAGCGAAGATGCAGCCGGCAGCCCACATGTCAATGGCCTTGGTGTAGTTGTTGGGAGAGAGAAGTAGGCGTGGCGACCGGTACCATTTAGTCACCAAACCTTCTGAAAGATGACCCTGGAGAGGAACACATGGAGAAAGACAGGAAGAGTTTGAGATTAACTTTATTTAACCGGCAATTTGAATAGGAACCAAGTCTTATTTACAGCAATAACCTGAGAGCAATTAGGGGAAACTGTTTTCCTGAACAAACAAGGCTGGTTGTCAAGGATTCCAGCTAAGTGTCCTTACAGATATCCGTCAGACGCCTAAACCACTAGGCCAACTTACCTACCTTTAATAAAGAAATAAAACATACACAATTCCCTTTCTACATATAATGACAAAGAGTAACCCAGGCCTTTGATGAAACGGAACACGAGTTCCCACAAGCTCTCATAGAGGAACTGATAGAATGATTCATCAATGAGTCAGAGTGTGATAGGAACAGGTTAATCAGCTCCTAAGAACCAGCCGACACGGGCCATGGGCCCCGACACCCCGGCACGGGCTGTAGAGTACTGGATTAGTTCTGTTCCTGAACCGAATAATGAATTGTTTGCTGGTTTTACTTGTGTCCAGGCCTACACTGACATCAAAGTTACTGATCTCGTAACAGTTTTGCATCATCCAATCTGTGGCACCAACAATACAACCTACTTTTGGCCGTCTCACCAATAGCACCGTTTCACTAGGAGAGCTGTTCAGAGGTAGTCCACTATTAGGAGATCAAGGAGACATTTGGGAACCTGGCACAGAAAATTCCATAATTATAAAAACACCAAACCTTCATGTTTAACTTACTTTTTCCCTAAACTTAACCTAAAGCCCTTAAACACACCACAACTATGGAACAGTCTTTTTCCTTGTAAGTAACAGCAGAATTTTACTATCCTTTTGGTTCCCAGGGCAGAAAACTAAACACACAGAGTACAGTGCCACCCAGGCTTCCTAAAGTCCTTTCCTGGTGACACACCACATTCATGCAGAGATAAAAAGAGATGGATGAAAGGAGGTGAAACAGAGGGATGAGACACGTGCAGGCCTAGTCAGCACCCAAACAGAGATTAATCACACACACACCTTTGTGCTGCAGGGCCCAGAGCCAGTCTGTTGGGTGGCGTATTGTTGCTGACAGGGGGCTAGAAGTGCAGATCTGTGTGTGTGTGTGTGTGTGTGTGTGTGTGTGTGTGTGTGTGTGTGTGTGTGAATGTGTAACAGGGGTACAACAACTTCTTTCATGTCATATGCATTTGTCCCCCATTTCATCAAATCCACCCAACTTTAAATGTGGAATTCCATGGCATGACAGTGGTTCTACTTAAGAGCTTATGCACATAAAAAGCATTTAACACAGCCAGGCCAAAATAGGATACTTAAAACTTTTGTTAATTGCAAAATCCCCAAGCTGCATCTCTAAGCCAGGCTGGCTGGGTGTTAGATAAAGAGGTGCTCTTGCATAGCTGATTTAGAGCTGGATTCCTTATAGGTGAAGCTGCGATGTCTACTTTTACAAAAGGTTGTGTTGAAAAATGACAGAAATTCCAACGTTTGTGTTGAAAAAAAGCACCTTTTCCCCCCCTTACACCAATCTGCTCAAACGTAATACTGTAGCAAACACAGCTTCTATCCATATGGTAGACAATGCTATCAAGAGGACTGGAATGTCAGGCGCTCAACAGAAACTGTCAAAACAAGAGGAAGAACAAACTCCTAGCAGTTCCCAGCATTAGGACATTGCAAAAGATTCAGCAGAAATGGGCCTGTAACCTGCCCTGCCCATGACGCTGCACAAGTAGAAGTGGGCCTGTAACCTGCCCTGCCCATGACGGTGCACAAGTAGAAGTGGGCCTGTAACCTGCCCTGCCCATGACGCTGCACAAGTAGAAGTGGGCCTGTAACCTGCCCTGCCCATGACGCTGCACAAGTAGAAGTTTGAGAATTCAAGTGTACAGAATTAGATTTAACACCACGATTACAAACCATAATACCTACTCAGCAGCTACACATACAAACCATAATACCTACTCAGCAGCTACACATACAAACCATAATACCTACTCAGCAGCTTAAGACAGAACATTAGTTAAGAACACGTTACCAGACGTTTCTGAAGCCACAGCTAAACACTTACTGGTATTTCAACACAAACATCCATGGTTCATAAAAAGATAGTTTGAGTATTTTGTTTATTGTAGGTTAAACATCACGCAGTCTTTTCACTGTCATGCTTTCTCTTGGCCAGGTTACCATTGCAAATGGTAATCAGTTCTCAAATCAGCTTACCTGGTTACATAAAGGTAAAATAAAGAAAATGTGCTCACAAAATGTAGTGAATTTGTATCATATTTTAACTAAAAAGGTTAAAAGGCAAGTAGACAGTCATTTTTTCTAAACAGGCCAAAGCCACAGCTTTACGTGGCCCAGTTCGATGTTATGAAAGACAGAAACCAACCACAGTGGTTGTAGAATGAGCTGTTAGATTTTGTGAGCGAGACAGCTATTCAAAAGACACCGACATTGAAAATCTGCAATGCCTTTGATAGTAACTAGGTTTCCATCCAGTCGGTGGCAGGTTTTCATAAACGTATTACATGTGGCATCTGTGCTTTAGCCACCAACTCACAAGTAGAGTGAGGCTTATACTCGCTGATTACAGACAGTCTGATTACAGACAGTTACTGTAATCAGACCACTGACATTCCCATAACTTAACAAGAGTTGCTCAGTGCAAGTTGGCCTAGCGCTGCCCGGGATTTGGGTTAGATTATTGACTTATCTACCTTGCCTGTAAATTCAATCACGGAAGTCTAGTTGGTGAACGTAATCACCCTGTGCATCAGCTGGCTAAAGACTTCTGTGTTGGATGAGCAGTGTAAAAAAAAATTAAAAAAATTTGGCTGGCTCGGCGACATGTGGTTGGATGAACCAAGTGAGCCCACTTCACCATGCCGCATGCACCATCCCCCATGTATCAGGTTTAGTGGAAAAAAATTGACAAAACCAAGGAAGGGAAGAAAATAAGAAAAAAATTTAAAGATATATTTTTAAAAAAGAGGGTGGGAAGGAAGGAATAAGAGGAACGGAGGAGTGTAGGGGAAGAGTTAAAAGGGAACAACGGTTTCAGCTAACCTGGTGACGGAGGATTAGTAGATTGATTCTCTCAAAGATAAGAGAAACACATGGAGCTCACCGTGGAACTGACACAACACACACAGAAAACATCAATTCAACATCAATTGCGTTTTATTCATTCCATGTAATGTTAGATGAAAATAAAGACACCATTCCACTTGACTTTTTTTATTTTAAATTTTGTAAATCTTTGAGTGTTTCACTGTAGCTGGGCAACTGGGTCACCGTAAGTATGTATGTCAGGGGGGGCGAACAGAGAGTTGTGGGAGGGGCTTTGAAGCACTTTTAAAAGTTTGTCATGAGTTCTCAGTTTCTAACTTAAACTTGGGGGCCATTTTGTGTGAAGAAATCTCCAAGATCGGACTGCATCTTGTATATACACACATGGTCAAATTGCCTCATGAGAGTCATAGATCACTCAACTTCTAATACTAATGTTAGTCTACCCAGCCATGCCTCATACGCACTCTGGTGAAAGACACTTCATGCGTAGCTAGCTAAAACCTTTCTATAGTCGCCAATGTTTGTGTATTATGCTAAGCGGAATGCTAACAGGCGCTATTGCTATTGCATTGCTAACCCATACACATACGATTTAGCATTTGTCAACATTTGTTTAATCATAACATAATATGTTAGACTGTGAAATGCATTGTGGTTTCCTCCATTTTGTCATGCTAACCTGTGAGCTATGCTCCAGAATAGGAAAAGCAGAATTTAACTTAATGTTTAAATTATGTTGCATGACAAAGTTAAAGACTGGAGTATGGCCAGCTTTTCTGATTACATTTTAGCAAGGAGAAAGAACTAGAATGCTAAACTTCAAGTCAAAGGGTACACTAAGCCCTGCCCTTCTTAGCCTCAGTACATGATTATGCTAAGCTAGCAGCTTTAGGGGAGCACCATTCTCAGTGAAATGCAGTCATGATGGGCGGAACAAAGGACAGGCTAACTGGGAACAGGCTACAAGCAGACCCCTGGCACTTAAACAACACAACATTTGAGAACTGGTTAAATTTATGGTAGGAATGATGTTAGGGTCTAAGCTAAGGGTTGGCTGGGTGGTTTAAAAGATGCTATTCAAAGATTTTGTGTAGAATTTCACAGAGTGAAAACAACTTGTTTCTGTCAGTGACCAACTTCCAAATTGCTTTAGAACATGTATTTCATGATATTATGTTAATAACATATATTATGTTATTCTATATAGTACGCAGTTATTATTTTGCAGGATGTGACGAGTTGTGCTTCTATAGCTTTTTTCAATGCACAGGAGCAGGTCAAATTTTTACCAAATGTATGCATTTAAGAGTGAGTAACAAAGCATAACATAGTGTAAAAAAACATCCAAAATTAGGGGCAGTTAATATGTATAAAAAATGTTCTTTATAATATTTGCCATTTTGACAATGTGGATATTTGACAATATTTCTCTGCTTATTATACAGAAGGAGGATGCGGTAGAATTCTAACATTACAGTAAAAAAATGAAAAGGCATAAAAATCACGTTGTGCGTTCTGAAAACGCAGCTGTATTAGCCATTTGATTTCATTTAAATGTAATGCCACCGTTTTTATTGTAAACAGCCTCATCCAAAAGAAATCTGAACTAAATGCTCTCTGCATGTCTGCACTGTGCGGGGATATCTAAAAACTAATGTTTTACAGTGCCACAATATTTGTATAGTGCACCTAGATTTTCTTTGTCTGCGCCTAAACCTTTAAACTTAGGCGCACATTTGCTCCTTGTCAAATAGGCCAGCGTAGAGACCTGTGCGTGAGTCACTAGGTGTGAGTGTGCACACATTCTCTTACTTAGAGTTTGGTTCCTGCAATATGATGCATATGACACTTCAACAGCATGGCAGACACCTTAGCAGCCCATTAACATAGACTGTCCGTTCTTTTAATATAACGACAACTACAATGAGCAATGTGATGTGTCAACATTCTACGGCAGCCACGAAAACAGGGAAAAACCTCAAATCTCCTCACTGCCAACTGGCAGAATGCCCTTACCGGGACATTAAAAGGATCCCTCATGCCACTAAATAACCCCAAATTGTTGTGCTAAGTGTTTCCAACCTGTCAAGAGTCTGAAAATAACTTCTCAAAGCATTTTTCTGTTCCAAAGTCAGCCACTGTATGTGTCTAGAAATGTGGCCAGTGGCATCTTTTATATCACTGACCATATTTTTGAAAACTACAGCTAGTTTCAGGGGAGGAATACAGTTCACTTCCTGATCTTAATTTGTTCCGAGCTTGAATGGATTTGATTTGAGAAAGCTGTCCTTCGGATATAAATACAACATCTGCGGTCCACGTGGCGAAGTGGGCTAAGTCGCTGCCTTGCAGGACAAACCACTACATTTAAAGGTTGAATGTTTGTAATTTTTATCATTGTGACATTACGCCAATTCACCAAAAGATGCATTTTTACTAACCCTTCTTTGCGCACTTTACTAGGGGTGCCGATAATTGGATGGCACTGTATATACTTGGATGAACACAACTTCAAATAAAAATTACCATTAACAGAATATTTCTCAGTCAGGAAACTAGGCCACGGGCGTATTTGTCAAAGATGGTGGATGGATCGCTAACTAGCATACATCTTGTGTTCATGTATATTGAGTGACAATTGCGATGTCATTTCAAAGTTTATCGGTGACAGATTATTTTTCAATCTGTACTGAAGCAAGATAGGTCATGTAGCTCCTGTACGATTTTGTGACCGGTTGTAGCAAACTAGGCCACGAGAACAGTCTAACATTGAATGTTACTGGAAGCGACTCGCTAGGAGACAAACGCTAAATTAGCTTTGAATTCTGGACCTTGTGGTATTGCAAGTGCAGACTAATACAGAAGTGACCGTAATGTACTGTTGCTGGTTCTTGGATGCATTGAGAGAGACAACATTCTATGACATCAATCATCTATGGTAATGTTTGTAAATACAATATTAAGAAACTGACTGAACTTTGGAGTTGTCCTTTATGGCTAGCCTGTATGCTAGCTATGTTACCAGCTTACACAAACAGGTGGTTGACAGCTACCACTTCAAGTCAAATAAAGGACAACTTCTAAATTAAATGAAAACAGCCAGACCCAAAAAAAAAGATTTACTTTGCGCCAGTGACAGCTCGTTTCAAACACCTCACCATCTGCGGACCATTGACATCTTCACAGCACCTACTGACATTACATCTCAAATAGATCCACAATCACAGTAAAATTAAATTGCGGAATTACAGTTGGTGAGTGTAATTATCCCGCACATGAGCTCAGCTAACTAAAGGCTTTTGTGTTGGATGACTTCGACTGTCCAAGGGGTTACGGAGCTGCCGACAAGCCAGGTATATGGAATTGGACAGGACCTATGGAAGGAGAAAAATGGTGGAACCCCCAACTCACCCCCAGAATAATAAAAAAATCCATCCACAATGGTAATGTTAACAAGAGTCTGCAAATGTGCCCAACACTAAATACATCCCAGGCCATGCTGACACACACAGCCCCGGTCAGCTACTGCAGTCAGACACAGCGGCAAATGTTCCCTCCCATGTGCCTTTCCCTTCCCTCCATTCCATCAATCCAGAAACAGCTTACACAGGGAAAGCCCTGCAGAACACCGCAGAGCCTCTACAGGGCTGTTAGCAAGGGGAGGAGGGGTTGCCACAGAGACTGAACGTTGTGGGAATATCACTTGACCCTCAAACAGGCACCTGCAGCTGGAGAAGGGAAACACACTTAGCAGAGCGGTGGAGCGGATATGCCAGTTTCCTGCCAGGTCCCCAATAGATTTGATATGCCAGTTTCCAGCCAGGTCCAAAGTAGGTTTGCAATTCAAAAGAGACAGTAGGCTCAACCATGCATCACTGGAGAACACAGACTCTTGACTTGATAGCTGAGCTACTAAAACTGGCTGGTGTGGTTGAAGCTGTAACCTAGCTGTAAAAGACTCTGGTTATAGAGAATGTGTTCAAAAGGCCCTTCCTGTACTTTGCAGGAGCCAACAGACTTCTCCCAGAAGTCTTTTTATGACTAATCTAAGGCACGTTTAGCAGCCCGATGAATGCTCTGCTCTTATTTCCTTCTCTCATTTGTGCCATCCTTTCACTGCCCTCTGGACTTGTTTTCCTTATGCCACCCCTTCCCCACAGACAACAGGTAGCTATTAGCGAATGTACGCATGAACCATCACTTAACTCAGTTAAACATGAGTCATTAATAATACACCATGTTCGTTGTCAAAACCAGAGACAACACCCAAGCCTAAGGAAGGATTTCACTAACTAAACAGATGACTGGACTTATCCTAAACAACATGAAGTCCGGTACTCTGAGCCATTTTAGAAAACAAAAACAATTGGTTCCCATGGACCTTTTCTCAACAGAAGTGTTTCCCTAGGGAAAGGAAATGGAGGTGTGACTTCAGGAACTAACAACCCTCTGTTTACATCCTGCGGAAGTGTGGTGTAGCGACACGTCACCAGAGTGAGAAGTCCAGCTGCTTTTAGAGGGAAAAATTTGGTTTACAAACCTAGAATAATTCCTCTAAGTCAAAAGCAACCGGATTACACTTCTAGTGTCCCTCCTCACTCCTCTTAGTCCAAGGCAACCAGACTTGTAAACTTGCTGCTGTTCAACATGCTTACCTTGTGCGAATAGTGTGGGTCCATGATCCGGGCCAGACCAAAGTCCCCTATCTTCAGCACCAGGTCTTCTGTGTTGACGAAGAGGTTGGCAGGCTTCAAGTCTCTGTGCAGCACGTTGGCAGAGTGTATGTACTTGAGTCCTCGCAGCAGCTGGTACATGAAGAGCCTGGCATGGTCCTCTGACAGAAGACCCCTCTCAAGGAGCTGGCAGAGGTCCGTCTCCATGTACTCCTGGACGATGTACACAGAGTTGACCTCTGTCAGAGAGACTATGTCCTCTGTCAGGTGGCGGCCGCTAGGCCCTAACGTCTCAAATACCTGGAGGGAGAATGCAAAAATATGAATACCTTAGCCATAATGCAGAACACCTAGTTTGTAACTAAAATCTCACACACACTGCAGTACGATAGCAATCTTTCCCCATTGAAAGCAAAGCCACAACAATACCTTGACGATGTTATCGTGATCCAGCCTCCGGATGATCTTGATTTCTCTGAGGGCGTGTTTGACGCTTTGGGGGTCTGTCAGGATGATCTTCTTAACCGCCACGCGTTTGTCGCAGTCTGTGTCGACCGCTGAGAACACCAGGCCGTTCCCGCCATAGCCCAAAGGCTTCAGGTCCATGTAGCGTGGACCCAGGTCAAACCCGTGGATATTCATCAGAGACTCAAACTTCTCTGCCATGTTGGACTTGACTGGAGCTTCTACTGACTTTGAAGGAGGTCTTTCAGTACAATATGGGCAATCTGATACTAAAGGCCTAGTAGATTTTGAATTGTTATGAGTGTGATATGACCTTAAGAGAGAGGACTACTGTTTCCCCCTGGTTCACCCTCACAAAATCACACAGCGCTCCAATTTGAAACCAGAGCAAAATGTCATCTTTGGTTGGAAAAAAGGAGCACGTTCTCACCCCCTAATTTGAATTCCTTTTTTCAAACTGGAAACTCATCCAAATGTGATATAGTGTTTAAAAGACAGCATGAATGGATTGAACTTGAAGGCCAAATTCTTGAACTACAACAGCATCTTCTTGCATCTTTGCAGTGCAGATACATTCGTTAATAGACCAGTGGTCTTAGTTAGCGGCATTAACTCTAATGGTGTCACAAAGCACTCAAAGTTTAACTAATTCCTTTTCTTCTTCACTTGATCGTTAGTCTTCTTACTGTTGAATCCACGTCTGATCTAAAATGATGTCTAGCCGTTTTAGTCTTCACAAAAGAATCTCTCCTTCAACAATCGGGCGGCTCAAGCTCACCACAGTCGCAATCAAAGCTATCCTCCATTTTACATGAGTGTAACCTGAAACACACAAACACAAAGCAGAAAGGTCAGGAATCATGCATGGCTGGTCAGTAACAAAAGCATTGTTGTCAACCTACAAACATTGTTTTGCAGACCATCTTAAACATGTAAAAATATTCCCTTAACAATAGAAATTGAACAAATATTTATAAGAGCATGAAAACTGGCAATATATGTTAATTCATGATTCCATCTTGTTAGATACTACGCATAAAATACACAAAAAGGAGAGAATATAGCATGAAGTCTAACTCGGTGCCCAGTGCCCACTGGGCACAGGGTGATATAAGACGTCTGTTAACGTCTTCACAGTGAGAAAAACGTCTTTACAATGTATTCTCAATGTCCAGTGGAAGAGTCCGTGTTTACGCAAACTCAAAATAAAATGTAGTAGGAATTTAGTAATTTAGTAATTTGGATAGTCATTATTTTACATTTTTTACTTTCTTTCAGTTGGCACCAATTATTATCTGACAGTTGCACATAGCTAACAAACTAGTTACCCGTGGCCTATCTAATGAAGGAACATATAGGTTCATGATAACATAATATGGCTGTATAGTTGCTACAGGTAACCAGGTTGTTAGCATGCTTATTATAAATATATTATAATTATACATAAAATAAATGTTCAGTCCAACCTACAATAAGACTAGTTTAAGAATTGACTGTAATATGTTTTTGAAATGTTAATTGCAGGCTGCCCCTTTCACAACAAAGAAAAATTGTTTAAAAAGGTATGGTACACCATATTTTAAACAATAAAAGCTAGAATAAAGATATTTTATTTGGACAAGCTATAAAATAATTTTACAAAATGTAGTTGGGGTTGTTATATGAAACAACTCTGAACTTAGATAGCAAGAAAGGGAAAAATATGTTGAACATTTAGACAGACTGTTCTAGATATATTCCATACACAGAAAGAACTACCACCTTGTCTATTATGATTTGGAACAATCCTTTAAAATTGTTATTGAAGGATGTATTCCTGTGAAAATCCTCTAAGGGAAGTCTAGCATAAATAATATAGAATTGGGTCCAAATAATGTATTTGTAATAATAAGAGGATTATTTGACAAGGTCACACTGGTTCTTTTGCAAGCTTGCTTGACACTAGAAAATCAAATTGAGTAAAAATAAAGAAATATCGTTTGACGTCCAGAGACAAAATGTCAACGGTCTTGAATGAAAAGGTACTGGTAATTCTAAGCAATTTCCCTATTGTTATGTAAATAGACAGGCTCACTCGTTCAAGTCCTAGATTGTACAGTTGGGCAGACAGGTCAAAGTTATGAACATCGTAACTAAATACGTTGTAATGTAAAGGCCTGCAGACTTGTAGTCGGAAAGTTGCCGGTTAGAATCCAGACTATGCCAAATGTCGTTGTGTCCTTGCTTGGGCAAGGCATATTGCCTTAAGTTGCTCCAAGGGAATGTCCCCGTATTTAATGTATGTAAAGTAAAGGCATAATGTGAATCAACGCATCCGGGGTTATTTGAATGCAATGCAAGATTTGAAACATGTGAACATGCGCAAAGAGTTTAAAAGTGGTAGAAGGCCCGACAGGTCTATACACCGTTGAAAAGGAACAGTCAAAACATTGTCTGATGTCATTGGATCGAAAGTCCAGTGTTCCCTTCCCTGCCTGCAACTGCATTCGGTTTTGTTCCTAGTAGTCTCATGACAATCGTTGCCGTCCAAAGTCTTATTGACCTGCTTTGGCCACCTGCTCTGGACAAGGTGACCGGCAACAGAGTACACCTTAGCAAGAGTTAGCTAAGTGGTTATACCCTGTGATAGGTTAGTCAACAGAAATGTACATATACAACACACATTCTATGAAACTGTGACTCGTTTCTGTCAATGATCACACCAGGCTAACAAGAACATTGAAAAAGAGCAGGCGTTACAACAAGCCACGTTGCAATCGCGACATGAGGGTTGGCAAGTACTGTGCAGTAGTAGTTATGCAGATCAAGTAGCTGTATTGTAATTTCTCAGGAAAAATACAACCACTTGGCATACAGTATGGTTAACCAGTTAAATGACTTATCTAGCTAGAATGTAACAGCTAAGCCATGTATGCTAACTAGCTAACTGGGTACTGATAGATTACAGTAAAGCTAGCACCACTTGCTTTCTCTTCGGAGTTAGCCAGAAACAAGGTCGACGTATTGTTTGGACTGTAATAACTAGAGAAAAATAACCTACATAAGAAAGAGTGTGTGACTGTGTGTTTATTACGCGTTTATTCAAACGTGTGTCCGTTAGCTGGAGCTAGCCATCTCCTAGAAACCTTTGAGCGTCGGCGCGAGCCATGTCCACCATTATCACAATGAGGCTAACTGGGAACTGGCCGACATGATTAGCTCGTTAGGTAGCACTGCGTTGTAGCTAGTTACCATAACAGTTAAAAGCCAATGTTATTGTTATAGAATTGCAGTTATTACTGGTAGCCATACAACATTATATGAATTGCTAGACTTCACTAACGTGTATCTGTATAACTACGTTGATAGAGATCCAGCAAACGATCCCGTGACATGAACAAAGGCGCCCGTTGTTGCCGACCAAATGGTCTTTAAGCTGGCTGACATGACCAACCAGTTAGCTGATGAGCTATGTACGTGGTCGGTGTAACTTCTGTACTCCCTCCGAAACCAGCACAAAGCCGATGCCAAAGAAGACGTCGAAAACTAACCGAATCCACCGTTTTCAAAGCACAATACGACATTATCAGGTTACCAGACAGTTATGTAATGTAGTGGTAAATCACTTACTGTTCTCGTTCGATTCATTTGATAGTTTATTTGCGATTTGTGGTCGGGCTGCGTACCGTTCGCTCTGCCCCTGCGAGTCTGTGCTCTCGCCATTCAGACTATTGTGTGTCTATCCTATGTTTAGCTGTAGCTAGCTGCCTGCGTCAGTCATTCAAGAGGCGTGGAGATTGAGAAATGAGTGCGGTAAATTCAAAACATCACTATTAAACGTTATTATGGTGTTATATTTCAAATAGAACAGCAGACACTATCCGAATAAAGACCTATTTTATTGTAGCCTACTCTGAGTCCTGGTGATTATTAGATAACCCCAATATTGCATGAAGGGTCAGAGAAACTAACAGCCATTAACATTCATAAAATCTATTGGCAATTAACTAATATACACATCTAACAACATTACTTTTAATTTTCCTTGGCATGTTGTTTTTACTCGTAGATTTGTGAACATGGTGTTGTGCCAGTGTTAACGATAACAAATTCAATTGTTAAGATGAAGAAAACAATCACTTTGAACTGATACGTTTTTCAGTTCCATTATGTTCCAAAATAAATATTAAATATCAAAACATTCCACTACCAAGTCGGATAATTAAATAATATTTTTCAAATCCCAAGCCTCCCCGACACGTAAAACAAATGAGGTTGATATGCTTCAGATGACTGCGGAGTTGGTGCCGTAATTTTCAAGATTCAGCAGCAATGCAGTGTTTTTAGGCAAATTACCCTAGCCCAATGCTATTTTCAGATTATGGGACATATACTGCATTAGCCGCGTTAAAGAGAGAAAACTCCCCCGGAAAGGTTATT